>CAVNYN010212978.1:0-56446 GCA_963692815.1 Nyctanthes arbor-tristis
CCAAACACCCATTTCACTCCAATATCTCACACACCAAACGACCCATTTTCTATTCCACAAAGGCACCGGCTGTGGGATATTTATAGACAATATAGGTCGGTGATCCCAGCAGCCCATTCACTCTAGATTATTCCAAAAAATGGTGGTGATGTTGCTTCTCAATTTCCCCAGAATTTGTCTCCAAAATATCGGTTGCCATTTGAATGTTCTTGGCTGCTTCCATTTTTCTTTTATTTTATTCTTGCAACTTGCAACGGCTTCTCTTGAATGTTCACAGCAACTTGACGATACATCTCAATAATTCCAAATTCTTCTAGATTATTCTTCCAATTTAGATCTAGCAAATTCGTGCATTATGTTGGCCTTGATTCTTGGTAATTCTAGAATGTTCCGACAAAGTCGTTGATGACTTTCTTCAAAAGTCGCTCGCATGGATAGAGAAATCGTTTTATAGCGCATTTTGAATTTATTTTCACTCTCTTCAAAATACTTAAAAGTCTTTTAACGAGAGTGAGGGAGCTTATAATGATATATGTACACCTGAATGAGTCATTCAGAGGATAATCGCTCAGAGCGGCCCCTTTACTAGAAGTATTTAGCAGGGGGGTCATTGTGTAGGAGTCATATAATCACTTTCCTCCTTGTAGGCATCAGTGTACAAGTAACGCCCGTTCTTTACTCCACTGAGACATATCCAACGATTTACATCCTCCACCAAGGCTCTAGGGACGGAGCAGGTGAGGGGCCTTGGGTTTGGGGTTCAAACATTTTCGTATGATCACTTTGCTGTACAAAGCTTTGGGAGGTCACTTGATCCTCACTAAAGTGATAAGCCTCGTATTTAACTACCATTACCCTGCTCCCCTCTATAAATATATAGGGGGGCCCCTCTGTAACAAAGAAGGCAATGGTTACTTTTTCATTATATATACAACACGAAATATTCTCCCGAAATCTGCGCTCCATATATATAGTTCGGATTACCCGTATATATGAAAGAGAATGGCATCATATTCTATCGATCTTGACCTTTTGGATAGTATTCTGGGCATAGTATTTTTGTTATAGTCAATTTAGTGAATTCTTGTGAATTTAGAATGAAAAATCTCCAAAACTAGCTAGAGTAGGGTGGTGAAATTGGGAAGGAATTGAGGTTTTGAAGTGAATCGTGAGTGTGCCATAAGAAGTTACATGCGTGTTTAATTGCTTGCTCAAAGATTCAAGATGGCGTTTGAAGATAAATATTTCAACTGAATAAATACAGTTCAATTTTGCCTTTTAATCTTAATAATAATTCTCGTGATGTTTTATTTTTTCTTTAGTGTTTGTACTTGTAAAGAGTGATGACGAATTATGCAAAAATAAATGTATATTAACGATGAAATTAACGGAATATATTCTTACCAAAAAAAAAAAAGATCAACTGAATTTATATGCTTTTACGAATGGGCCTATTTCCAGAATGTTGGGGGTCCTGCTCATCCATATTTAAAGGTTAGAGATGAAAGTGCTAGTGAACCCAAAGATTGGGGATGTTTTGTGTAATTTTCCCTAACAATAACGATAAATAGTAATCAAAGTGAAGAAAACACATATCTGGCTTTACATGAAAAACTGTCAAAAGAGAGAAAAATCCATAGGTAGAGGTCATAGAGAAAAATCTAGTATAATCAAACGGAAAATGTTATTGGTATAATAACAATATGCAACAAATTATGTAAATATATAGTAGCTCATTTGATGACCATTGATAAAAAAGTGATGCAATTTGTTAGATAACATGATCCCTTGAGCCATTTGTTTGTACAATTTGTTATACATGTAGAGTGTGTATATGTGTGTCCAAATACCTAATTCTAATTTAATCTGCTCAATCTTGCCGCTACCACCACCAAAACTCAATTCTTTTTTCATAATTGTTTTTTCTCGCGCTATGAACTTTTTCAGATAGACCAAATCGAATTCACGTTACTATAGCCAGTATTATAAAACACATAAAAAGCGGAAAAACTTTGACTGGAAGTTTCAAACATTATAAGCTTAAGCACGCATAAGTTGTGTCTAGGCGTTAAAAAACTTTTTCATTTTTTTATTTTTTATTTTTAGAATCAATATAAAACTATTGTGGTATGTTTGATTGTCATAATTTTCCATAGAAAATGTTAGTTTTCCACCTAAATTCCCACTTTTGTGCTGTTTGATTGTTTTTTCTGTGGAACATATTTTTCCACTTTTGATCACGTGACTATATTTTCTAGGAAAAGGAAAATATTTTCCTTGGGGGACCGGTAATTCATTTTCTAGGTAATCGGAATTCCATATTTCTTAAAATATTGGATTATTTTTTAACTTATAAAATATAAAAAATTGGAAAACACGCACGTGAATTGACAATTTCTCATTTTCTTTTTCTTTTTCTTTTTTCTTTTTTTTTGGATTTTATGTAACATGACATTTCTTGCCAATGTTAACGAATATAAGATCTTATAATAATTTCAAAATTTTTAATTATCTATCGCTATTAAAGTTTATAACTTTGTTTTATCTCTATATATTTATGCACAAATCACTCAATAAATTTCTTGTAATTTCTTCTACTTATTAGGTACATTACTGAGATAGTTGTTGGCCTTAAAATTATTTATTCAATCATAAGTGGTAAACCGTTTAATGAGACTATAATCGTCAGACAGCCTCACTCTATATACCATTTCTTCACAACAATTCTCAAATGTTCTCATCATATCGTCATTGTCCATGAAAAAATCATGCAAGACAAAAGCTTGACATTAGTTATCTTTTTTTTATTCATCATGGTTTGATTTTGTCTCAAATATAAACATATATTCAGTTCAAAATTGGAGCTCGGGTAGTTTTGACAAATAAAAAAAAAATTGGCAAATAAAAAAATACATAGAAAGAAGTACAATTTTGATATAAAACTTGATAATTTCTACAAAAAAAATAATGACTATCAAATAATAAAATTTGGTAAAAAAGATTGTTTCCATAATAAATTTATAACTATCAAATGCTAAAAGATGGAAAACAGCTATTTCAAGATGGAATATTAAGTCAATCAAACAAGTGTAATTGACATTTCCAATGAAAAGTAATTATGGGGAATTCAGTTACCTAGAATTTATTTTCTTTTCATACATTTTACATGCTTTTAATCAAACAATACTTAGTTAATTGAAATTAATGTATATCAATTATGTAGAAGGACAAAATTGCAAATATATCAATTTAGTAAATAATTTTTACTTCAATTTCACAATACAATATTTACATTTTTCTCACATAAGTCATCGTTTACTTCTCTTTTTTGATATCTTATTTCTCTTCTTTATTTCTCATATAGTGAACTAGACTTTCGGGATACTTTAGAGATTTATATTAACTTTTTAATTTGAGATTAATTTTAATTGGATCTTAAACAATAAAAATAAAAATACTAGACAAATAAAGAAAAAAATTAAAAAAGCAGCTTAATTCACACCTAAGCGTGCCACTCTTATGTGTGTCAAGTACGCTTTTTCCACCCCTAAACCCACTTAATAGCGCTTAATCTTAATTAATTGGTCAACGCTTCTAATTGACTAATTTTTTTCACGCTTTTTGTCAAAGCGACGCTTTTTGCCAGCGCTTCACGTCTAGGAGGCGCCTAGACGCGCTTTTTAAAAGACTGACTATAACCAAAAAAATAACAACACGAAGTATTTATTTAAGGTTTGAGCCACAAAATAAAGTTTCATTCACGCCTTCCACACCACAAAATAAAGTTACATTCACGCCTTCCACGATACATGTTAGTCTTGTATTTGCCTTTTAATTTGTCCCTTTTTATCCTTCCGTAGTACTTCCCCCATAATTCCATGGCATAATTTTCTTCTACTCTTTAATTTTATTAATTTACGTGCTTATAGTTGAAACTGAAACACGTGTCTAGTAATTTAGCTCAACCCACTAATACTAGACAGAGCGAGCAATATTCAACCTACCTCGTACGCTCGCCTAGTGAGATGCACCCATCTCATTAGGTGGCACACATCCCTCCAATGTGGTGAGATTATGCCGAACCCAATTTGACTGTGTACATGACATATTTGAATCTATCTCACTATTTCCCAAAACTTCAATAATTAAAAAAGGGGAAAAATGAAAAAGGGGGTCGGATTTTTCATTTAACCAGTTTCTGCCTCCTGCCCCCAATGCCACCCACCAAAAACGGAGAGGAAGGGGAGAAACAGCCAAACAGTACACTGGGCTGTGGAGTACTGTTCACGTGGAGAATACTCTGTTCACTCAAACAGTCTCAAGTTAGGTGGAAGACACCAAGAATATGAAACAACTTATAGTCGAAAGCACGCCAAGATTGCTGAAACCAAACCTTTATTTTAGCTCCTCAAAACATTTTATAAAATCCAACGAAACCAAATCATCTTCATTAACATTGTATCTTCCAAGCCTAATTGCAAATGTCTAAGGAGAAAAACCTTTCAAGAATTCCTTCCTCTTCACATGAATACATGGGCGTAATGGTGCTGACTTTCTGCCTGCTCCTTTCATGGATCTTCCTTCACAGGTTGAAGCAAAGGAATGTCAAGGGTCCCAAAACATGGCCGTTGGTCGGAGCTGCTGTCGAACAGTTGATGAATTATGATAGGATGCATGACTGGCTTGTTGAATATTTATCCCAGTCGAGAACTGTAGTCGTGCCAATGCCTTTCACGACATATACATACATTGCAGATCCTGCTAATGTGGAGCATGTCCTGAAAACAAACTTCAGCAATTATCCAAAGGTGATTTCTTTGTACTGATTACTTGATCCTACTTTCTGAAAGCAATTGTTTTCTTTTTCAACTTAAAATTTTCTGTTCTTGATTGAAGGGTGAAGTATATCATTCATACATGGAAGTCCTGCTTGGAGACGGTATTTTCAATGCAGATGGTGAGCTGTGGAGAAAACAGAGGAAGACGGCTAGTTTTGAGTTTGCTTCCAAGATCTTGAGGGACTTCAGCACTGTAGTTTTCAGAGAGTATAGCCTCAAACTCTCTGCCATTCTGAGCCAAGCGGCTGACAGCAATTGGCAAGTAGATATGCAGGTAATTTTATCCTGTTTCTATGTTGAAGCCCTGAAGAATCAAGAGAGGAAATTTAAAGGAAGGAAAACAGAAAGTATATCTAATTCAGGTTAAACAACTACATGTTACTGTAACTTGAGGGATAAGTTTTAGCTGAAAGTAATCTCTACGAACCAATCATAATGTTTGATTTCTCTGATAATATATGATCAGGTAGCTTTTTTCTCCAATTCAACATGTTTCAATAATCTCAAAAATTTCCTTGAGAAGAATTTAAATTTACCAGCATTACTTTAGGCTAAAATGATATTAAAGCATATTTCTTCTTACAGGAACTACTGATGAGAATGACTCTGGATTCGATATGTAAGGTGGGATTTGGTGTGGAAATAGGAACTTTGGCTCCTGATTTACCAGATAATCTCTTTGCCCAGGCATTTGATACTGCAAACATGATCGTAACTCTTAGATTCATTGACCCTTTGTGGAGGATAAAGAGATTCTTTCATGTGGGAACAGAAGCTATCCTTGATCAAAGTATTAAAACTGTTGATGATTTTACATATTCTGTAATCCAGAGAAGAAAAGCAGAAATAGACGAAGCCAGAAGGTATAATAAAGATGAGAAGGTAACTCCACCCGTACTATTCAATACCAAAAGAATGAACTCATTTATTCCCTCGTTACTTTATCAGTTTATTAAGATTGTTTGTAAATGCTATCAGATCAAGCATGACATACTGTCAAGATTCATTGAGTTAAGCAAAGATCAAGAGAACAACATGACCGACAAAAGCCTGAGAGATGTTGTCCTAAACTTTGTAATTGCGGGGCGTGATACCACAGCTACGACACTTGCGTGGGCTGTTTACATGATGATATCCCATGAAGATGCAGCAAACAAGCTTTACTCTGAACTAAAGAGTTTTGAAGAAGATAGAGCAAAAGAGGAGGGCATATCATTGCACAACTACCATATAGAGGATCCAGAATCATTCAATCAAAGAGTAGCTCAATTTGCAGGACTTCTGAATTATGATTCATTATGGAAGCTGTATTACTTGCACGCTGTGATTACTGAAACACTTCGATTATACCCAGCCGTTCCTCAAGTTAGTAATTTCATGATTAACTTAATGCAAATCAACGACAAGAAATTAATCAAGGATAAATCTAACAGTCTGATTGGCAGGATCCCAAAGGCATCTTGAAGAATGATGTCTTACCAGATGGAACAAAAGTAAAAGCTGGAGGCATGGTGACATATGTTCCATACTCAATGGGAAGGATGGAGTACAACTGGGGTCCAGATGCAGCCTCATTCACGCCTGAGAGATGGCTTAATGATGGAACTTTCCACAGCGAGTCTCCCTTTAAGTTTACTGCATTTCAGGTATAATTAGCAATCATTGAAACTCATCATTCCAGTATGACCAAAAAAAGGAATACTGAATAACTATATTGGTAAACCATCAGCTTGAAAGTAAATTCTGTGCATGCAGGCAGGGCCAAGGATTTGCCTTGGAAAGGATTCGGCATATCTCCAGATGAAGATGGCACTGGCCATTTTGTGTAGATTCTACAAATTCAAATTGGTGCCAGGACATCCAGTGAAATACAGGATGATGACAGTTCTCTCTATGGCAAATGGATTGAAACTTATGGTTTCAAAGCGTTAATTATTTCTCGAGGGTGTACTGATGTTGACAAGCCGATAAAAGGATTGGTATTTCATTTTACGTTGCTACCGTAATAAGACAGTTGGATTTCACTCAGCACATAAAGAACTATAGAAAAGGCCCGTGGATGAGTTTGTTATTGAACAAACAATGGAATACCCACACCACACCATTAGTGATATCTATGAAATATAAGAGTCACAACTAAGAAGGTGTTCAACTACATTGATGTTAGTTTCGTTTCTTCTTCTTCATCAGGTATTCTATTAGTGTCTTCAAACTCCCCGTCTTATCTTGCCGAGAGGCTTGTTGTGGTCCTTATTGACCTTACTTCCGCTACAACAAACCAATGTCTCAAGCGCTAGTGTAAACTTTAGGATCCCAGAAAGATTGCTGGTTTTGTAGCAAATTGCTCTTATCCATGACCTTCAATATGCTTTTGTGTAAACCTTAACGAGAAGTAGTTTACTTGGAATACCATGATCAATATATCACTCTTATGTCTGCCAGTTCAAGTATGGAAAATAAAGGCTGGGAAAAGATCATTTCCAATCAGTATGCAGAAAACAGTATAGTAGAATTCAATTGCATAAATATGCTTAAACAATTTGCACATAGATAAACACTTCAGGGAGATTCAAAGTATATATACAATGTTTGGTGCTTCAAACAAAGAAAATGCAACTCCATTCGCCGAAGCAGGAACAATGGAAAAAGTCGGATCAATAGCATGTTTAAGAAAACTTAACAGTTGGTTCTTGTAGGATCCACAAAATGCTCGGATAATATGCTGGCCACACAAAGTATGAATAAAAATGTTATTTTTACTTTTGTAAGAACTGCACTCTTAGTTATGTGTTATCGTCCATTCATTATCTACACACACTGAAGAGCCATTGCCTCGCGCTTCAAAGTTTAAACACCATACTGTGCACAAATTCTCTCCTTGAAACGAGAAGCAGCTAACTCGATATAATTCAGCAAACTACAATCTATTGCGAAACACGAAATTATTTATTAATTTAATATATATATATATATAAAATATATATATGAAATTGATGCCTCACTCACCTCAAGCATACAGACATATACGATGTACCCGATTCCGCTGGAAGTTGCAAAAAGTTAAATTGCTACGCCAAATCACAGAAGACCTAGAAAATTCATCAATCGACTGCTTAAATTGCACACAGAAATATATTACCAAATCAGGGAAGCTCAACAATCCCGTAAAGGGGGAGAATTTGCTTCCAATAAGTTAGGGATTCTCAATTTTGGACGACGTAGTTATTGGGTAGCTGATGCATGTCGTTTATCTCACATCTTCTTGTCGTTTCAATGGCATGAATCGATTCGTAAATTTCTTTCCCCTTTTTTTTAAAAAAAAAAAAATAAAAATAATAGGAGTACAATTTCTTGTTTTGAAATCTGAAATAATTATATTTAAACAAAATAGGGTCCAGACTCATAAGCCTATGGCTTGGTTAGCTTTGAATGTGCAACGAACCAATGTGGTTAGCTATGAATGTGTAACAACCCGACTTGCTATCATCAATGGGTATGTTACTTGCACATGAAACAAATTATTTATTTATTTTTTTCTGAAGCAAAAGAATTAATTCTCGTTAGAATTCAATGGGTCTATTACATCAAAAGATAAAAGCCAACTAGGACAATTATTCATAATACATGGGTTGGTAACAGATCGTGCTCGTCTAACTAACTCAAGTGCAAATAAATATGGACAATGTAAATAGGACTATGACAAATGAATATGTCACATGAGAGTTTGAGCGCAAATCAATCATATAATTTCATTTTAGGTGACATAACACTATTAAACAAGTTAGGTGGCACATAATTTCATTTTTTGGTGGCATATCTCACACACACAACTAAATAAGCTATGTCTACAATGATTCCGAGATAGTGTAACTATATGACCACTTGTTTATTGTAGCTTTTGTTATAAATTAAAGAAGAAAAGTAAAGAGCTCAAATAAAGAAAAAAGCAATATTATGTACAAATATAAAAAATAAAGTGTGTCATGTCTCAATCTCATATGTAAGCACTCACACATAATGCCATTAATTATTAGTCTCATTCTAACACTATATGTTATGACATCATATAGTATGTACTATATGTAAACACTCACACATAACGCCATTAATTATCAGTCTCAATTTAACACTATATGTTATGACATCATATGGTATTAGATTATTTTTACATTAATCTTAAGTGACTTGAGAGGCAAATGCCCTACTTGATAGGGCAATCAAATTGTACAGTATTGTAGACCCTACCCAAAGGAGAAAATAAAGGGGGAAAAAGATGGAAAACCCTCATTACCAGGATATCAAAAGCCTCACTTCATGCAATGTAGTTGTGCCAATTGCCATTGCCCTTGCCCTTGCCCATTGTGTGTCTTGTTCAACGGTGGCTTTTTCTCGCAATCATCATAGATCTAACATGTGAATACGAGATTGAAATGTAACCTAGGATGACCCCCCGACACACGCGTTTCACCAACGTCCATTCTTTTGACTTCTCGAGAGAGCCCCCCCCCCCCCAACAAACGAGGTTGTCGTCGCCGGCAAGTCATCCTTGGCTACACATCCTCACATCCATCCTATCCACATGCAAGACCTAAGGTGATTCCATTCTTCTTGAAGAAGAGTTTCTTAAAGTATGGTAAAAGGAAGCAGCTCAGAGTACTGAAGATTGGGTGGTAGGGTAGGGTTGGAAATATTTTGGGCATTATCTTCATATATTATTTTAGGTTTTTGGGCTGTTACATGAGACATCTTATCACTTCACCATTTCGAAATTGTGGATAAGGGATTTGAAAGTGATTACTTCTTGGCAAATTGCCGACCAATTGTAGCTATCCACATCCTGCTGGAAACATAAAATTCCCTTTTTCCTTTTCATATTACAGGTTTCTATCAAACTTATCAGCAACTTCGACGTCACCGTCAAGACCCATATAATCTGATCTCATATAAGTGGAATTCTCATACCCGTTAAGGGTTAAATCTCTCATTCTACGCTCTTCTTGTAATAATACTCAAAAAAGAACTTCGAGCTGACGGGGACGGTCGAAGTTGTCAACTTGAACAAAAACCATTTAAGAGATTTTTAGAAGTTCAAATCTGAGTTGTTGAGTACGGTTGAAATTAGAGCTCATAAACTAATCAATATATTTGAGGCAAGTGAAGATGTTAAATGGAATCCGTATTTTAATGAAAGATTCACTTAGCTCTAACATACACCAATCAATAAAAGTTGGGATAAAATTAAGCTGAAAAGAATATGAACTCTCATTAGTTATTGCCAGCTAAAAAGTCCTTTTTATCCTAACAGAATCAATGCTCAAAAACCAATTGCAATAATATGCCTCCGTTTATTCTATTTATAGTCATCAAAATTGTTCATACGCTGTTTTTCCGATTCGACTCCTCAACGAATTTCCGTTAGCTTGTCTTGTCGACTCTCAATTCAGGTACCATTCTTTTTATTAGAAAGAGTTTTCTATTCGTTTCATTCATAGTTAACTTAAGACTATGTTGCACACACAGTACTAGACGCGACAGTATAATACGGTAAATACTCTACCCATGTGGACCAGATTAGTGATACATCTGGTTTTTGGTATTGATGGTAAAAACTATGTGAATTCACACAGCATTTGCCCAGGAAGTATTATCAATGTCGGACGAACGTGATCAAGCTACTCAGGAGAAGAAAAATCTACCGGATAGTAGTCTGGAAGTTTCCGAGACTGATGAGGATTCCTCCCTTGAACATCAGCAAGATTCCGATATTAAGGAAGAAAATATCATGCCCTCTCAGGAGCAGGAGGTATATCAAAGAATTATAACTTTCTTTGAGGAAGTCCTTCCATGTTGATGTTAAAGGCATTGAAATTCGAGTCGGGCTTATGGGATAATTACTCTTTGTTGCTTCTATACTTGTGTAGGAGGAAATAATCAAGAAAAAGTATGGAGGGCTACTACCAAAGAAGCCTCCACTGATCTCCAAGGTAGTTAGTTATATATATGATCACTTTTAACATGTTGGGTAGACATTACTAATGGAGAGGAGGGAGCCGATATATTAAAAAGATTTTAATTTCAATGTGGCCAGGACCATGAACATGCTTTTTTCGACTCTGCTGATTGGGCACTTGGAAAGGTAATTTTCTAGTTTTACCTCAAATGGAGTAGAGAAAAAGGATTCATGTAATCGACTTTAAATCAGACTGTTTAGTTTTTATTGTACTTGAGCATGCTAACAAGTTAGATATTGAATGCCAAATTGCCAATCTCATGACACTTATCATCATATGACAGCAAGGAGCTCAGAAGAGTAAAGGACCACTAGAGGCTCTTCGTCCGAAATTGCAGGTACGACATTTATGTCTTGAAAACTTCTGTTCAAATACTATGTTACCTCTATAATACAATCAGAAATATGATAAAATTTTGCAGCCGACGCCACATGATCAAGTGCGATCAAGACGATCAGCTTATGCTCGTGCAGAAGATGGCAAAGGTATGGGAAACCTGACCTGCCATTCCTAACACAAGACTGTTCCTTTTGTATCCCCTTTCTATGGCTTAATTGATGCTACCTTCTTTACTTGTTGCAGAAGTTAGCAGCAATGACGATATAACCCCTGCAGACGACGATGGCGATAGATTGGTTAAACCTATTGATAGTATCAGCTGTTCAGAGGATCACAATAGCGCGAAATGACAATGCCCCGTCTTGCAATAGGATTTGTAACGTTATATGTATAATATGAACATGGCAAAATGAGTAACACTGTAAGTAACGGCACACGTGAATGAATGTATAATATTACTATGTGAATGGACACTGCATGATTACTGTGAGATATAACACGGCATAAGTATGCCACATTATATGTTTATCATGACCTGTTATCATGAATAACATTATTCTTTACAAAGCGAGCACATCCACATCTTCCCAAGGATATATTATTTAATGAGGACTTCCTCGCGGTACACATGGTCACAGTCAACGAGAGGTTGCCCTTGTGGTTGATATTCACACCATATTTCTTATCTCAAGAAAACAGTTAAGAATTGTATTGCTTCTCATCTATCATGAAAGAAGTCTTTAGAAACGGGTCTCCTCCTTAGGATAAAACTCCACGTATTTCTAGTGACAGTAGGCTCGGCAAACTCTCTAACTTGATGCTCGTGCTAGGGGAAGCAGCTCGTGTACACTCTAGCTCGCCTAACAACGGTGGAAAATGCAAAATATTAGGTCTCCTCTCCAGTGTTATTAAGTTTTTCTTTTTTTCTCTCTTTCTTTCTCTCTTTCTTGCTATCAGCTATACTTTTAATGGAGTGCATATATTTGGTGATGGAGCTATCGCCTTTGTTAAGAGAATTTAGGTGACTTTTGAAGTTTAAAATGCGGCCTCGAGAAGGCTTGGCATAAGTGTTTTGGATAGTTTTCCATGCTTCTTGCGAAGATTTGGCAGCCGCTATGAACTCTTCTCCCAACCCAGATGAACTCACACTTCAAATCCTCAAAGGCTTGGGTCCGGAATATAATGGACTCTGTGAGGCAGTCCGTGCAAGAGAAACCTCTATATCTTTTGACGAACTGCATGAAAAATTAATTAGCCGAGAAACACAGTTGATGGTTGAATCCAATCCTCGAATGTTATTTCAAACTTCAGTTGCAATGCTTGAATCATGAAACGGTAATTTATGGCTTTTATTACATTGACAATCATTGCAACTAAAGTTTGAAATAACATTTGACGACACGGACAACTTGTTTGACGACACTAAATAAGACAAGATTTTATTTGATGGGTGACCTAATCTACCATGCCAAATTGGTAATGTAGAACGAAAAGCAAAAAAGGCAATCAACGGTTCTTTTGGTGATAATATTGGCTACTTATAAACTCCATCTTCAGCTGGTCCTCACATTAAAAGAACTCTTGTTTGCAGATCTTTCACAAAATCAGATGGTGAGAACTCAATAGATGTATGATTATTAGTACAAAATTTGTTAACATATATGAGTTTTCTTTTCATTTTTGGAACACAAAGAACATTATAAAGATGAAATAGCTAATACTATCTCTTTCCTAAAAAATGGTCATATTCTTTTTTTCACATATATTAAAAAAAGTACATTTAATAGTATTGAAAAAGTAAATTTTAATATCATTTATCTATTATACCCTTTTCATTTATTAATTATTTCACTTTAATAATTTTATTTTTTTTATAATTATGAACATTAAATATGACTTGTTTGGTAACCATTTATAATTGGCCTCGATTTATTAAGCAATTTAAATTTTAAATTTTAGACACACAGCAACACACCATTAAGTCACCGCTTTGATGTAATGTAAGTTTTCACATCATTTTAATTATTAACTCCACATGACACGATTACATTACTCTACTATACAAAATTTGAATTTTAAATTTATTTATAAACAACTTCACTTTTAAATTTTTACCAAACAATGTATATTTTGAAAAAGAGGAAGAATGAAAAATGGACCATCTTTTTTGGGATGAGGTAGTATCTAATTGTCACATTCTCAAGAATGAGTAGAAATCAATGGTGAAAAAAATCATGTACGTAGAAAAAAACCATGAAAAAAATCAAGAATTGACCAAATTTCAATCAATTATAGAAAAAGAACCCTAGAGGTCAGAATTGGGAAGAATCCGTACGTAGATTATCTGCTTTCTCACTGGAGCTGATTTGCTAAACCTTTTCCATAAAATGATCCTAAATCTTTACAATCTTGGTTCCTGTCTCTCTATCTATCCCACAGATGGTACTAAAACGACAACCTTAAAAAGAGATAGCAGCATCTTCTTTCCAGCTTCAGACAGTGGCCCAAATGAATCAAAGAAAAGAACAGATGGATTGTTAACATGTAATGGTGGAAGATTCTGTTCATTCTGTAGCAGAAGACAATTTATGGGAGCAGTAATAGGAACTGGTCTTTTGCCCATCAATCCTTCAATTTCCTCGGATAAAGATTTAGCTTCCGATGATTCCATGGTAAAATTTTTATTACATTATTCTCTTAAGAGAAAATAATTACTAGGTTTGAGTTAATTACAGTTTAAAGTTCCAGATTTTTGCATTTTTCTATGCTACACCGAACAGGTTCACATATGTTCCACTAGAATGGCTGTATAATGATTCCAATTGTTCAAGTTTTCCTAACCGACAAGTTCAATTGTTGATTAGGCATATCCAACTCAATGTAGAAAATTAGGTGGAAAGTTTGTATTATAAGTTGAAATAATAATGTCCATTCTTGGAAGATATATGATATTAGAAATTTAAATTATGTAAATGCAGGCAGTGTTGAACAGGATTCATCCTCCGAGGCCAGAGTGGTACGAGGAGTTCTATGCATTAGCTTTGGACAAAACTATGATGTCTTATGAAGCTGAGGTTAGGCATAAGTTTTGAAACAACCTATTCAATGTTCATGTTATACCTTAAGTTTGAAATTTTTTACTACATATGAATCGTGCTGCTATATGATAAGATTGCAGGTTATAAGTCAAAACTCTTTTCTAATTTGAGAGGGAAGGCCGAGAACATTTTGGAGATTGGAATTGGTACTGGCCCCAATTTGAAATACTATCCAAATAGCCCTAGTATAAATGTCTTTGGCATCGATCCGAACAGCAAGATGAAGAAATATGCAGTGGCAGCTGCAGAGGCCGCAGGACTTCCGCCATCAAATTTCAGGTTTATTCAAGCGGTATGTATTTTGCTCAACATCTTTTAAGGTTTATTAGGTTGTTGGTGTGTATCGTTTCCTCAAAATACTGTCATTTGAAAATTATTAATGCTACAAATTTGATCAACATGTTAATGTTTTTGGTACTCTTCCTGTCTCCCGTCTCTCTTCCTCCACTGGTGTAATTAACAGTAAAAGATCTATATATGAAGAAGCATGGGCTTCAACATTTTTGGTTGATGTTGTTAAACATTATGTAGGTTGCAGAGGCCTTGCCACTAAAAGATGCTTCTGTTGATGCTGTTGTTGGAACTCTCGTCCTGTGTTCTGTAGAAGACGTTGATCTGACATTACAAGGTATGGACGTTCATGTTGCTTCAATCTTCCCGACCCCTGAATCTGGAACATCAAAAGGATAAACCTTAAAAATATTCTCCATCATAAATTTCCACGGTTTGGAATTACTGATTTATCTTCGTTTTCAGAGGTGAGGAGGGTGCTAAGGCCCGGTGGTTTTTATGTTTTTGTCGAACATGTTGCTGCAAAAGGTAATATAAATAAAAGTCTGAAATTTCATTTATGCCAAATAAGATTGTAGTTGCTTCATACCCAACTTCTTAATTTGCTTGCCCTCCTGTTGCTGAGGTCTGCTTTGTTAATATTGACAGATGGGACGATTCTTAGACTTGTGCAAGGGGTTCTTGATCCGTTGCAGCAGACAGTTGCTGACGGGTGTCATCTCACGAGGAATACAGGCAAAAGTGTTGCTAAAGCAGGCTTTTCGGATGTTGACATTAATCAGGTTGTTTTATCTACGGCCTCACTGATAAATCCTCATGTCTACGGAATAGCTCGCAAGTAGCTCCAAGGGTACGGTACATTGATTCTTCATAGACAACTCCATACAGTGGAAGATAATTTTGATGCTTTTCTCTAGTACCCCAATAGCGTGCCAATGTGCGATTATCATATCATGGACACTCAGTCTAGTGACAGGCTGTTACTCAACCTAAACGTATGCTAAAGTATTTGATCCCAGGATTTACTTTGGGACTGGACCGTTCTCTGGTCAATAAATTTGTAGAAGATTGTCCTGTTCAGCAAGCTTGATGTTATATCCTAGTGTTGAAGCTGTGGGTCCAAATTGCCTCGTTAGAGCTAGTTTTGTTGCTGATTTTTCTCAGAGAATTCTTAGGTGGATGAGAATCAAAAGATGGTGAAATTGGGCCAGACATGGATACTTTCTGTTGTAACTACAAAATACAAACGTGAATACATGATAAATATCCTACAATTCATGTACTAATTTTTGGTTTCTGGTTTCTGTTTTAACATTGTTAGTATTAAGCAATAATTGGAAGGATTGTTCAAAAGAATATTTCAAATTATGTCAGTTTGTTTAAGTATTTGGAATAATTGAAAGAATCAGCAGTGAATTCTCCTGATTACATCAATAATTAGACAGATACATAACAGCTAAGAAGTGGACCCTGATGAGTTATAAAGCTTATTTATAGTGGAATTATGATTCATAAATGTTTATCTTTTAGTCTAATTCATCACTTTGAAAAGATCATAAATGCTAAGTGCTACCTATTCCAAATGTAAATTTTTGTGCGTGTTTGATATTCAATATTCCATTGAACTGAACATGCTAAAAGTTTTTATCTTTCTTGTTTAATTTTGTTTAGAAATGATCAAAACATGTCTTCGTCTGTCTAAGTGTCCAAAAACGCATCTCAACTTACATTTGCTCAAGGCAAATGGTAGATGAATCAATTTCGTCTTGTTTAGTAAAAGATAAAAGGTGTTTATACAATACTGAAACATTTTTTTCTCTTCTCCGACTA
The DNA here is from genome assembly GCA_963692815.1 of Nyctanthes arbor-tristis. Taxonomy (NCBI): domain Eukaryota; kingdom Viridiplantae; phylum Streptophyta; class Magnoliopsida; order Lamiales; family Oleaceae; genus Nyctanthes; species Nyctanthes arbor-tristis. The sequence goes on from CAVNYN010212978.1 coordinate 16,408, forward strand.
CTTGATATATCTATAGAATTTTTATACTCGAGTGGAGATATATACTTTTTAATTACGACTTTTTTGGAATCAAATTGAGTTCGTTTTAAAAAATTTCCATAATCCAACAACATTATTATAAACCCAAAATTAATGGTCAAGAGAAACGATACTTAAATAAATCCACAGAGAAGAAATTTACAAAATAGGAAAAAAGAAATTGGTAAATGTGTGACACACACACACACACACAAAGACAGAAGTTAAGGGGCCGAAAGCAAAGATATTGACTTTTACAAGGGCATAATTGCAAAATATTCACTTAAATAATCGCGCTATTCTCCGTCAAAGTAGGGTTCTTGCGTCCAGCGTTACGCCCAGAAAATTTTCACTCCCTTCAGCTCAGTGTTTGTGCAATGTGTGCAATTGTAAGCTAATCTCCTTCTACAGTTTTTGGTATGTATAATTTTAGGATTTTTGACTTTCGATTTTTCATTTTTTATTTTAATTTTTGTTTTAGTTCCATTTCTTGGATATAGTGCATTTGTGCTGCAAGTACTAGGTGAAAGAGGGTTTTTTTTTTTTTAAATTGGAGTTTAAGAAAGATTCTTCTTCTTCGTTGTTGGGTCTCTGTAATTATGGGTATACTGTATGGGAAATGATTGAATTCCTTCTGGACAAAAAAAGATTATTTTAGTATTTGACTTTCCTCTGACATAGCAGGTGGTTTCTAGATAATTTATCATTCTGTGATTTCTTTCGTATTTTTGGAGGAACTAATGATGTATGTGAAATAATTGAAAAGAGAATGACCCCACACGGGGATTCTCAAAAAAAATTTAAGAGAATTTCAGCATTTGGATTATCCGTTTTCTTGGTTATTTATCAGGAATTTGGCGTACTCTGGATGTACGCATAATTACTGTAGTTCAGTGGCCAGAATCTGTTGTCAACTCAATATATTGGTTGGATATCATGCTGCATTGAACTTGTGTTGTTAAATATTTAGCAGTATAATATCTGTTCGTTTCAGGTGTTGGCATTTTCTGCATTTAAGCATATTGCAGCACAAAGGGAGAATTTATAAATTTGATATGAATGTGCTGGTACAGGTATGTCAGAAATCTGTAAAGTTATACTTGGTCTGTTGATTGAAATAAATTATAAATATACTGTGAGAAGCCTGACCTTCAGTAAAAGAAAGAAGAAAAGAAAAGGATTGAGCCTTGTGTTCTTCTGAACATTCCAATTATTTTGGGATCTGAGCAGGGATTAGGCTTCTGGAGGATCTTCTGAAGAATAGCTAAGACGGGGTCCCTTTGTTGTGTGGCTGCAAGGCCACATGGATCTAACACACCCAATGGGGAGTGGTCTGTTGGGCCACACGAACCCTATTGGCGAACTAATACGAGCTTTTCACCACCCCCATCAAGATGGGATTTTGGTTACCAGTATGATTCCCTATCATTTAGGTCTCATGATGGCATTCCTTTGGGCTCATCTGCATCATCAAATAGCCGAGGGAGTAGAAGCTGGAGAAGAGGATATAATTTTTCCAATCCCCACTATATGATATCTGATGGTGCTGGCCCATATGTTAGTCCACCAGACATATCTCCTACCCAGCAGTGGACTCCCCCAGCCATACAAGAAATCAGCGCTGTTGATTATGATACTTCGAGCAGAGGTATGAAAATCAGTATTTCATTTTTCTCGTTTACTTTTCTCATTGCTAGATTTGTATTTATTTTTCCCTTGCAATATGATGACTTTATGCATTTTTTTCTTTTATTATATTTCTTAACCAATTGTGCCACATCAAATCTTCAAACCATTCCCAATCTATTTGTTGCATTACTATGCTTTTGGTAATTGTTGCTATTTTGTTAATATTGTGCCTTGATTCTTCTATAAGGTCACCCTAACTGGCATGAGGCCTTTAATGGGGTTTGTGGATGAAACTGTTGAGCAACCCAACACTACACTTCCCTTAAACAAAGGATGGCAGATAGTATGATGGAGAGATAGATATTGTAGTGTATTTGGGAGGATGACAGCTTATTTTGCTGCGTTTAAGCTCTATCTTCTTGCCTTAGTCATGTACGAACCTGCAAGATGTATCCAAGATGAGGTTTTCTTCGATATGCTATTCATTGAAGACATAATTTTAGCTGATGGGATGAAAATGAGCTTGAATCTTGAGTTATAGCTTTGACATACATTGTAATTAAGGTTTTAGGTTAAGTTAAACCAAGATTAAGTGCGTGCAGAGCCACTTTAGTAATACAAGCTATAGGAATAAGGACAATGATAGATTTACTATAGATCGTGTGGTTTTTGAGATATAATTGTCTTGTTAACAAGGAGAATTCAATGCAATTTGTATGAGATTATGACGAAAGCAAGTTAGATGAAAAAGAGAAATGCTGCAAGAATTTTTCGCAATGAGATTCCTAGAAGGTAGAAGGCCCGTTGTGCTTAACATACATTCACCCAGATTTATGATAGTGAGCCTTATGTTCCTAAGAGAACAAAACTACATGAGATTAACATAGTTAAAATGAGGATGATTAGATGGATGCATGTTTATAATCTGCTGTATAAAATATGAGAGTAGAACTAGAGAATTGCTCCTTCACAAGAAAAAGGATTTACCCACAGAAATATGCCTTCGACTAGAATGGATGAAACACTTCTCTTTGGTATTGATTGCATGCGCAAATAGAAACTTTCTCGTATCATCTTGTGCATCTTCATGATAATATAGTGTATTCTGTTAATTAGGTTGGTTTTTTAGTTATTGTTATCAACATTTGCCTTGAGAAAGCTTAAATTCTTCTGCTTGTATTATTATGTTATTTACAATGTCATATTGTTTCTTGGTTTTGACTGCCACTGACAGATGCAGCTTTGAGGCCATTATCCCTTTCACCGATGATGGAGGTACTGTTTTTGTTTTTGGTTTTATATCCTATTCATAGTCATCTTGCTGTTTCAAGCATTTTAATTAAACTGATAATTTGACAGGGAACATTGGCAGCTAGAGATAGTGGGGACTCTACTTCGCCCCATTCAGACAGTAGCCGTGATCACGAGTCGATGGTCAAGTCACATCAACGCAACTTCTCTAGCCGTTGTAGTTTTATGTCCAAAGCAATTCATCCGTTGTCCTTTCCATCAGAAACACCCACTAGGGAAGCCTCTCGTGATGCCTCTGCTCGACATTCAGAATTTGATGCCATTACTCCACCAGAATATAGACGTCGTTTAAGTGCTGGTCGTGCTGATCTGACAGAAATATCTGAATCCGTCGATTATGATCTTAATAGATTGTGCAGTACTTCAGATTATTTCAGATGTGGATTGTGTGAGAGGTTTCTTTCACAGAGATCCCCTTGGAGCTCTCAGAGGATTGTGAAAAGTGGAGACATGCCTGTTGCTGGAGTCCTTTCATGTGGTCACGTATTCCATGCTGAGTGCTTGGACCAAAAAACACCAAAGGCATGTAAGAATGATCCTCCATGCCCAATTTGTCTTAGAGTTGAAGAAGAGAATTCTCCCAACCGTCGAGTTATCCCCATGTTACGAAATAGTTTCCCTCGTGTGAAACCTTTTCGGGAAGATGGGTCATCCAAGTCCTGGAACTGTGCACATGGTGCCAATTGTGTTGAAGGTTCTATGCACGCATCTACTCGCAATACATTATTGTCACTTAATCGGAATCGATTTAGAAAACATCTTTCCTTAAAGGGCAACCCAGTTCGGGAATTCCCAGGGAAGTTAAAGAAAAGTGGCTCGTATTCTTCAGAGATGTTGATCAGATCAGCCGAGAGTGGAGTTTCTGGTTCCTCTTCAGCAACAACACAAGGTTTTGGTGTGAAGTGATGCCAAAGTAATGTATAGAGACTGGCATTGTATAAGAGGTAGATGATCTTCCTTACCGCTGTTTGATTCTGAGTATTTAATCTGAACAGATATGTAATGTAACGGATTCAGCTATTCAGCCATTTTGATTTGTAGTCTATTTAGAAGAACCTAACTTATTAAGCTGAAATTTGGTGTTATCAGTAGAAATGAGCCAGCACTGTTATAAAGATCAAATAGCCTTGCATTCAATGGGAAAAGTTGGTTTTCAGGTTGAAACTCGACGACGAAAACAATTAAACGTGTCATTCAATATCGAGTGTGCCCTTTCATGATTTCATCTTTTTACTTTTTGGGGTTGATGTCCAAAATGTACTTAAGAATATTGCTGCTAATGTATTTTCATGTTGGGCAACAGATGGTTGCTTGCTTCAAGTATGAGCAAGTGGAAAAATGGTCCCAATTCTTGACATTTTGAACCCAAAATATGGAGGTTGTATTCATATAAAACTGGTGCAAACGCCACTCATTTTCGGGGCCAATTTGTTCCCTTGGTTCCCAAACACTTGTTTTCTGGGCCAATTTGTTCCCTTGATTCCCAAATGCTTCATCAATTTTTATTTTGATAATGTGGAATTAGCCCATTTTTCTTGACCATTCGAAATAATGGGACCATCAACACTTGCCCATGTTCATGTGCTGTGTTTTCAGTTTTCATTGAAATTTTGAAATTTTTAGGAGACTTGATACTCTAATTAAATGAAGCACCAATGAATGAACATTAGAAAGTCCAGCTGATTAATTTGAATTTTGATAGTCGCCCGTCTTGTTTTTATTTATTTGAAGTACATGGTCTTGTTATTCTTGAAATACAAGAAAATTTTCCCTTTCTTTGGATGAAACATGCAGGGCCCAATTGACATGTTTTATTGTGTGTATATGTTTTGTAGATCCTAATTTGCCTTATCCCTTAGGTGTCATTTTCTAACAATTTGCCTCGTTGAACCACTAAAAAATGCAATCTTCTCTGATCCTGATAATTCCTTTTCCCCAAAAGATAAATTTTAGGATGACAATAAGTCAATAACATTGTTATTTCTTTCTATTGACTGGGGAAAAAATCTTTTCTATATATTTTTTTATAAAGAAATTCATTTAATCATTTTCAAGAAATAACATTTGCCAACTTATGAGCAACTCTTCTTGAAATCTCACTTTAGGTGCTAACATAAGGAGCTCTTAACATCAGCATATTTATCTTCTTTGCAAATGGATTCTTGTATTTCGAATTTCTTTGTATATAATTTTAGGAAACCCATTTAAATTTATGGTATCAACTTGTGGTCCTTCTTGTACTAATATAATTTATGTTCTTCAAGTAGCAATATATAGTCTATTAGGCTGTGACCACAAAAATCCTCAACTTGCAATGGGCATAAGCTCTTAACAATTGCGTTGAATTTCCTATGCATTTAATTCAAGCCACATGTAAGATAAGTCTTTTTTGGACCAAATTTAGGACTTGTGATGAGATATGTTTTTTCAAATAAAGGTACCAAATTATGTACCTTTTTATTAACTTGGATATTTCTTTTAATCTCCACATGCAAATGGAGTTGGATAGGATGTGCCCACTAGAATCTATGGAAAAGTTGATAGATTAAAGTTGCCTCACCAATCAGAATTCTAGAAAATATGTAGATATTGGGGGCGAGTCATTATCATATTTTTACACTAGCACCCGTAAATTTTAAACAAATTTAAGTTTATCACCTATTCAAGTAATTGCATTTATAATAATTTACTGGTTTTTTACTTTATATGTAAGATCGCTATTACATGTCAACTGACTTAACCACTGAGGTAAGATTAGACAACTGTATTCACCCGCTTTTTAGTGGTTGGCCCTCCAAAATTCTATTGAGCAAATTCTCGAGGGACTTTCAGACGCTGAATATTCCTTATGATTACTTCATACATTTAGATGTCATGGTCGACTCTTATTTTTAAAGGAACATATGTGTTAAATTATCATGTATTCTTGCTCATGAAATGAAGCAATTTGGTCCTTATATGTATATGTGACTCATTTGAATCAAGAATTACATTTTAGACAACAAATAACTTTCTTTTACCATTCTTTTGGCTCATATGAGGTGTCTGAATATTCTTATTTGCTTGGAAAAGATATACAAACCTGTAAAGTGTCAAAGAGTTGGTTAAAGAAAGTGGATATGGCTTTTTATGTATATATATGTTTATGGCTTATGTCTGTCCACTACTTCTTATTCTTATCCTCCCCTACCCCCTTCCAACTATCAAAGAGAAATACATGAATCGAATATAGTGACCAACAAAATTGCTAGAGCACTTTGAGCCTAGCTATTCAGTATCGTTTTAGCTTTTGATTTTTCTTTTCTAAAAATGTTCTTGTAGAAAACGTCATTTTAAGTCAACTTTCGCTAGATTAGCACTTATAAACTTGGAAAGCAATGTTAAAATTACTTTAACGGGTTAAGAAACAGTTTTGAGCAGGAAAAAGTTACTTTAGATTTTTTAGAAGTTATCTTAAGCATGCACTTACATCTACGTTATTTTATAATATGGAGTTGCTAAATTTGGTGGCAAAGTTAGGCGCTAAAATTAATGGTCTAACATCTATTACCTCAATAAGGGAAGATTTATATGCTTCTAGATTACCAATTGATCTAGTGTTACGTTGCAATTTTATGTAAAGATGTCAACTAACACCCTCACGTTGTTAATCCTATAATCTATAATTGCTATGCATTTAAACTATGGAAAAACTAAACTATACATTGTACATTGTGTATTTGGAGAGGTATTCGAAATTCATTTTAACACTAACTCTAGTTATATCATGCTAATTAATTGGAGAATTTTTCAACGTAAAATTGAATTTTCTTGTTTACTTAGGAAAATTAAATGCTTCTTCATTGTATCGATGCATGTATTAGATATATAACCCCAAACTTATCCATACGTTCTTGATTGCTATGGAGTGTGGTCACTTCAATAGATTATTAGAGGTCTCAAACCTCAGAGCAAGTTGTTAAGCCACCAATATGGAAGAAAGAGGACCTCCTGTTAATTACATTTTGACAAATTAAAAGATAAATCTAATACTTGAACATGTCTAAATTAACTAATAGATTTGATTAATTAGGGAAGGTAATCTCAACTTACCACTCCACATGATGTAGTGATTCCTTGCTTAAGTGTGGAAATAGGGGGAAAAAATTCTGGATTCTAATGGAGATCTTATATATGTGTTTTCAAGAATCTCAATTTAATAATAAATTGGACATCTTTAATCCATATGCTGGTTCTTAATTTTTGTCATGGAGAATGGAGTAGCTCCTGGACCATGAAAAATTTGTACAGAAAATAGTGGCATGGACTCGGCAATTTTTACCCTATTCTATTTTATTTTTTTTAATTTATTAACTTAATTATGTCATTGTTAAAGAAAATTCTAATAGTAAATTAAAAAAAAATTTAAAAAGGGGAGGTTTAAAATCTTATTTAGCTCGACATCTTAAACTATTAGAAAACTCGACTGGGTAGGACTATGTAGGGGTGCTTATGGTCTTGAGTGAGGAGGCAACAAACTCTTTATAATTCATTTTTGGCATCTCATTACGTTAAAAATAAAATGCTAGTAAGTTGTTGAACAAGGCGTGTTTTAGTTATTCTAGTTAAACAGTAATTAGAATTATTTTGTCACAACTTTTGTTCGTCTGATTCAGTTAGTTAATTATTATTTAGACACACACATACAAGTGATACATACTTGTGTCACGTGCGTGGTATCTATCAATAATTACATAATTTTCGACTTCTCAACATATATACAAAAATAAAAGCATATATTATCGAAATGAAACACATATAAATGCGATAACTCAAACCTTCATGTGATAAAACTCCTTATAATATATATATATATATATATCACATTAATTAATTCCTAGAGTCCCTTTCCAAAACCTCTAGGAGGTTTTGAGGTTTTGCTAGAAAACCTCTCACCCGTGTGACGTGTATGGATCTACATGTCAGTAGAAATTTTTGAAAATTTTCCTTAATTCCTAATTGTTCTTTTTAATCTTTGCCAACTTCCTACTCTGCTTTTCTCATCTCTTTTGTGCTGTTCTTGATCTTCCTTATAGTCACTTAAGTCATAATGACCCAAATGATGGCCAAGAAACTTTTTATTTTTGCTTTCTTGATTCCACATGCTTTGCTTTGTTGTTATGTAACACTCCGCAGATGGAAAAGTTGTGGCCAGCGTGCATCCTTTCACGTGCAATTTTATGAACATTCTTACTCCAAATGATTAATCTTTTTCTTTATATGTAATTAGTTAGTTATTTTTGTTGGAGAGAAAGACTGTTCAGACAAACATGGCAGACAAGGAAAAATCTGCACTTTTTTATGTAGAATTAGTGAAAAGTTATATATGTCACGCATCTTTCTATGTTAGAAAGAAACTCGGGTGGGGGCAAGCATAGATCACAAGTTGAAGTCACTCATTTTTTTACTTCTATTTATTTCTAGAGGTGGTTTCCCCTCATAGAATCTTAGTGAATAATCTGATGGGGTGGGTACACCGGATTGATCGAGCACACTCTGTAATGATGCGTGTAAACCATATACAAAGATGGAAGAAGAGTTGAGATCTGTTGACAGTTAAATCCGCAAGATTCAGGGTCAATAAAGATCAAGTTCATTGCAGGATGAGAACTTTACTTGTTTTGCAGGCAATTATTTTTCGTAATATTTATGGTTTTCGTGGTCTTTCAGTAATTTTCTGATACTATTGGAGAATTTCGGGGAGCTAGGTGCATGGACTCAAACTCAGACCTTGTCCTCATGAGAATTGCTCTTTACTATTTGAATAATCACCTTTGTTAGGTGAAGATCTTTCAATAATTAAGACCTACATAATTGTAATACGATGGTTAATTCTACGTTAATTTTGTTTATTATCATTATAATTGATACTATAAGATAGAAGAGCGGGTCATGTTCTCACCCATGTTGAAATAACTGCCATCAATTCCACTGAGTCATGGTAACCACCCACTAATCAACCATCTATAGAAAGATTCTCTTCCAATAGATATATGGTTCCCTTCGATATATGGAGCATACTAACTTTTTCTCACACCGGAGTGGAATCGGGGAGATTTCCGTCCATCTTTTTTAGGTTTTGAAGTTGTTGAGGGCGAGAGCGTTCGTTCACGGGGTTCGTTCATTCACGTACGTCCATTTTTGCCGTCCGACTATTGGATCAATAATTTTTAGAACGAAAGATTCTAAAAAAAACAAAATGATGAATTCGTTCCTTGTTATGCACTTCATCTTGTATGTGTGGTGATATTTTACTTTTTGAGTAAAGATGGTAGTGTTTAATAATGTTTAATAAATAAATATAAAATTTGCCATTTAGAAAAAAGAAAAAAATGAGTCGAAGAAATAATAAGAATAGACAAAGATTTATGATTATCGAGGGAGTGCTCACGGCTCACCATTACAACGCAACATTAGTGTTTGGTAAGTTGGAAAGATATACTTATGTAATTAATCATAACTTATTATGGAGTAACTAATGATACTTGTCGGAGGATTATTGCATCATAATCAAACTTTATTCTTTTCCTCTTGCTCAAGGCTATGCTTGCCAAAGTAAAAATTATCAACAAGTTCAATTATAAAAGATAAATGTTGGGATTCGATATAAAGTTGTGAATTCAAGTCTCATGATGAAATAAAGTGCAAGCACCATAAATCTATGCTTTTGGGATTTTACACATGCCATGCCCAGATCGGAAGAGCGTCGTCTAGAAAGAATTAATTACTTATTCTAATTTGACAGAGAGCGGCAAAGAAGTCACCCATAGCCAATCATTAAGTCACTCAATCATGAGGGACCCACACTTGATCGACCAATTGTCTCTTGGCCTCACATCAGAGTGCATACGAGAGAGTAATACCTTATTACCTTTTGTAGTGATCACAGTGTATAGAGTTTTTCATCTCTTTATTGCTTAATAATAATAAAATCAAATAATTTGATAATTATTTCTATAAAAAAATACTTACAAAATCTTTGAATACATTTTAGGATACCCACCAAATCCTAATTGTTAGTTGGATTCCATTCAACGGTTGATTTGGTAGTTAGGTCACATAGCTTGGGTGCGTAGCAAAAGACCCAAAAAAAATCTAATTAAAAGATGTAATGTCTTTCTTTTGTTAAGCAAAAATTCCACTGATTGCGGGCATATGTGTATTTTCATTTTCATGTGTCCCGCATAAAATGTCAAAACTTTGCTCGTAATTCTTTTGAGTACAAGGTGGGAATTGTAGGGGTTGAATGTCGATTTGAGCTCGAATTATATACATCAAAAGCGATATTTTTACCATTAGAATAAGTCCCTTATTGATTGATCAATGTGCTTGTAATTCAGTAAGTAAGTTTTAGAGTTGAAAAGCCAAATACATATTGTATGCTAAAAATAAAGTGTATAGTTAACGTTGAGCTTTTGAAAAATCGACTTTTAGAGAAAAAAAAAAACTCCTTAGAACAAGACGTGGCATAGTTGAGCACTTGAGGTTATGTTTATCCAAATTCCAAAATAAGATGTTTGTTCTTATCATTGTGGTTGCGACTTGCGACTAGCACTAAAAAATGTGCTTGTTTAAAATTCCATAGATATGCATGTTAAACCTGAACAAAATTTTGGTACTTAAAGGGTACTATACTCTACCCTATTGGTAAAATAAAAAAAAAAAAAAAACAACATGTGAGTTCACAAGACCGAATTTAGTGTTTGGGTCCTTCAATACACATATGTGGGTTCTTAGTTGGTATTAAGTACTATTAGAGTAACAAATATCTTCTTTCATAATAAATTTTGAACGTATATTCGCATTTTACTTGAATTCCTAGATAAAATATTTGATGAATTGAATTGAAAAGAACTGAAAATGAAGGTTACGATACAGATCATATACTTGATAGTGCTAAGTGACTCATTTCTTTTTCACTTTCTTAATTAATGGGTGGAGGGTCAAATTTTCTTTTCTGTCCATTAATTTCTTTATCCAAGATTTTGGTAAAAGGGGCATCTTTTCCGTATAGAATTAAGAATTCATGACTTTATTCCATTTAAATTATATTTCTTTCTTTGTTAGGATGCTTCAGTGATAATCTTTAATTAGAAGAATTTGAATTCTGCACTTCAAAAATTGGCTTAGTCAAGTGAAAGTGTAATCCAACTAACAACATATTTATGTTGCTTTGGATTAAGGCAACTATTAAGGGAAAAGAAAAGAAACAACCTCTAGAATTGATTCAGTTCAAAAGCACAAAATTTTTTAGCTAGGAGCCTAGGATTCCTGTAGATTTTGTAGTTGAAGACTTGTGGGATAGATTCTTGTTACTACACATGTCCAGAGCCAATAATTTTAGATAACGAACTACTGAACTCAATCACTTACGACTATTACTCTTTAGCTTTCTGTTGAAATCTACCATACCGAGGTGCTCAAATTGGACTATTGAACGATTATCAAGATTCCGTCTTAAATGTAACTACGTACTTACTTCCAATTACGTAATTGATAGTACAATCCACCCACTTCGAGAAAGGGCATTTTCCATTTTTATATGAACATTTTAGCAAAACCAATTGTATCATTTATGGTCTCTGGGAATATAAAATGTCTCTCTTTTAGCCACATGCATAGTATATAAATATGAAACAAATGTATTCATTTCAAATAGAATCATATATATACCATAATTGTGATTCTACTTTGTCATTTTTCTTTAAGTATAATCATCATGTATGAGCTCTCTCAATTCCCTAGCAAATGCAAGATCGGAAGAGCGTCGTCTTTTGATGGATAAATATTTTTTGAATATAGACATGGTAGCATTCTAGTTACGCCTTTCGATTTCACATGTTTAAAGAACTTTATAATTTATAAATGGCTAGGAGACCGTTTTCAACGCTCAAATCTATATAAAATGTTAAAACTCATTGGAGTACAATATATGGGGAGGTGGAATTTGTAATTGAGTTGTGAAATACATCAAATCGAAAAAAAGACTAACAAAGAGACCCTGTCAGGCCAAAAATCCTAGCCGTAAACGATAGATACCTAAGCTTGCACGTATCAACTACTGAAGTGCAATAACTAACATGTTGTGGTTGTGTGTATTACGTTGATCCAACCCCCTGTTTCCACACTTTCATTCGGACGTCTATGATCTATCCAAAAGGATTTGCACAGACATAAAAGACAACAAATACAGCAGTCGAGAAAATATATTCGAGATGGACGGACCAGATTGATTACAAATTGCATAGGAATAATGGCCAGCCGCAGCCTTGGAAAATAACAATTTGATCATCAATCTTTATTAGTAAAAATAATCAGTCGCAAGACTCAAATAACAACAAACTTGCTTTTCAATCTAAGCTAAGCGATTTCATAACCAAAAAGAAAGACCTCATCTGAAATTGGATTAAAAGCTCTCAAGTATCATTGTCTCTTAATCTCTGATCTTAATCGACCACTAGTGGACGTCTTTGATGTCTCCCAATGGAATGGACTTGATAAATCCTTTCTAAACCCGGTTCAAGACAATTCAATAATCATAAAATTAATTTCTTATTAGACGGTCTACATCTTTTATAAATTGTCATGTAACTCATGTAAAACTGTGATTTAATTCAAAATTTCAGAGAACATTCAAATTTAGAAGCAAAATCATTACAGGTTTAAAAAAAAAAAAAACTTAGTGTAATATTTTAATAACAAGCCAAATAGTGGATCCGTATTAGCTTTCCATGCTCTAGATAAGGGTTCGATTCCCCTCCCCTACAATTCCCTTGTCATTTAGAAATAATAATGAGCCAAATATGCTTTTGCGTTAGAGACTATATGTAATTATATCTCCTTTCTATAAAACGGTTTTAACGAGTTAAAAATTCCAATGCAACTTATCTGCAAAAGATTCAAAGCTACCTCTTTGGGTAAACATTTTCAGTTTGAGTGACAGATAAAATATTGACACCTAGAAATAAGTTAACCGAGCTAAACATATCACTAAATAAATTAGTGATGGAATACTAGACAATCTTTCTCATTTTGAGCATGCAATTTAAAATTAATTGAAATATATATATGAAGAAATTAACGCTCTCTTCTTTAGCTAGCAAATAAATAAACTAATAAACGTAATATTTTCATGCCACTACTACAACATATAGAAGCAAGTTATATAACATGTGTGTTATACGAGCATGATTATTTATTTAGACACAGTAAATTATTTGTTAGTGTATACGGTCTAAATTCAATTTTTCCTATTGATGAAAAGAAAATTTTGTACTTTCACAGTAAGCGTCTTGATTACTCAAATGTAGCACACACTTATATATATATATATATATATATGTATCAATCTTAAACAACATGTGACTGACTAAGATTTCAGACAAGATCTCTTTCTTTTGTCCATGAATCCAAATGGGCCCAATTGAAAATTACCAATCTTAATTGTATGGAAAGCGAAAACTGAAACTTCCCGCTCCCAATCCTTCGAAATATTACCAACGGTCTGTTTGGCCATCAATTATAATTAATGCCAATTACAATATACTTCATTTTTTTTTTTTTTTACTTTTGAATACGCAATAGCACTTAATTGAATCTCATGTCCTTGATGAGATAAGCTATGTGAATCGATTAATTAGCTAGTGAAATGAATCCTCTTTTATATCTTTGTTTGTTTACCATTTAAAATCTAACATCATTGATCAACTAATTTAAATTTTAAATTTTTGCCACATGACAGCACACCATCAAGCTACATATTTGATGTGATATAACTTTTTACATTATTTTAATCATTACCTCCATATGACATCATTATATAACGACACTTATATAAAATTTGAATAGATAAATCCATTTAAAAAATCCGATCTTCCAATTAAAAATGGTTGCCAAACATTTAATTAAAAATTCAAAACAAACAGAAAAGGCAAAATCCATTTTGAATACGCAAGAATCGCCAAACATGGCGTCTGGCCATGTGCTTTCTACGTCCATATTGCAGTCAGGCGATTTCTGATCAATTTACCCGAAACCGACAGTTTTGTTTTATATCATCAACTTCATTACCTTATCTATAAATATGATGAGACAAACACGTCTCAATGCGGCTGATTGTTAATCTTCTTATTATTACTATAGCAATTTACAGTCGATGGTAAAAATTACAAACGTTCAATGTCTAGATGTATCATTATAAGTAACGTAATATCAAAATCAATGGGCAAGTACAAAAGACTAATGGTACAAGTTATGATAAGACGAGGGTGGTTCGACGGACTTGGACGTACCATGTGGAATAGAAAGGATGAGTCACTTTCCTCATTATTAGTATTGAAAATGAAAGTATGCGAGTTATTATAGGAAGAGGGTTCAACAAACTCGGATATGTCAAGCGGCCACAAGAAGGGCTGGGTAATTTTTTTTTTTTTTTGTTTAAATTTATCATCATCATCATCATCAAGAATTTATTATGTTTGCTGGTACGTTGGTTATTATACATACCTGTACATTTGACATTCATCCATACAACATCCACCCTCACCTCATCCCTTATAAAACCCAATTTGAATGTCATATGTATACGTAAACATAATAAAATTATTATTATTATTATTATTATTGTTATTGTTGCTGCTTTATGAATGAGTGGAAATTGAAGTTAAAGTAGTGTTATTTTTCTAAATAAAAAATAGTCTCGTCTTGGAGTAATGTAAGCATGTAGTTTAAAAATTTTATTTCTTTATTTCTATAATAATAATAACAACAATAATATCAACAACAATAACAATAATTCTATGTACCCCTCCCTTCCCCTCCCTGTGTAAAATAAATAAATAAATAAATAAAATCTTACCAATTCAACAAAAAATGTGACATATATGGAAATAAATGATTAAATCTCAAATATTTGTTCGGGGCATTTTCTCTATTCCTTCTTACCCAGAAAAGGAAGAGATAGTTGATAACTGTGTTCCTGAATGGCTAACTCACTTCCACCAACCTAACCTCATTTTTCCCTTTATTTAGGCCAACAAGATACAATTAAGAATATTCACATATTGTCCATCGTCTCCACCTTTTAGCTTGATCTTAGGTCTTGACTCGCCTTATAGTAGATAATCTCGCAAATCTTGTACTATTGCGAATCTGAACTCTTTACATATTATGAATACACAAAATGTGAATTAAAATATTTCTTTAACGTTTTTATTTGAAAGTGCACCCCAAACTGGTAGCGATGGCCAATAGGCTCGATTGAGATTGGAGTAATGCATATACATACATATATATATATACATGCATAATTAAATAGGATTATTTGGATAAAAATCAATAGTAATAACCAATGCGGTTTGATTTCGTGTGTACGCTCTACGATAGAACGTCCCTTTTATAGAGCTCCATGGGCCAAACTCTAGTGGGCCTTTAGGGTTTTGGAAAGTTCTACAACCTTCATAGAGGTCACTCGTTATGAAATTATCATATCACTTATCCCGGCAAAAATGGCTAAAATACTAATTTTAACATAATAGCTTGTGCTTGGGCACCGCAGTTATAAGCAGTCGTAGGTTGAAACGAGCAATGTGAGTACCACGTTAAGAAGTGGACACAGATTGTAGCAATAGTGACTTGGGCACCTTGGCTATAGGCGGGCGTAGGTTGAAACGAGCGATCTGGGTACCACGTTAAGAAGTGGACATAGATCTGTGGCAAGAACGACCTGGGCACCGCAGATATAGACGGACGTAGGTTGAAACGAGTGATCTTGGTACCACGTTAAGAAGTGGACATAGATCGGTGGTAAGAGCGACTTGGACACCGCGGCTATAGGTGGGCGTAGATTGAAACGAGCGATCTGGGTACCACGTTAAGACGTGTGCTCTTCCGATCTGGTTGCAAGCGCGACCTGGGCACTGCGGCTATAGACGGGCGTAGGTTGAAACAAGCGATCTTGGTACGACATTAAGAAGTTGACATAGATTGGTGGCAAGAACGACCTGGGCACCGCAGCGTTAGGTAGGTTTAGGTTGAAACGAGCGATGTGGGTACCATGTTAAGAATTGGACATAGATCGGTAGCAAGAGTGACATGGACACCGTGGCTATAAGTAGGCCTAGGTTGAAACGAGCGATTTGGGTACCACGTTAAGAAGTAGACATAGATCGGTGGCAAGAGCGACTTGGGCACCGCGACTATAGGCGGGCGTAAGTTGAAACAAGCGATGTGGGTACCACGTTAAGAAGTGGACATAGAACAGTGGCAAGAATGACCTGGACACCGTGGTTATAGATGGGCATAGGTTGAAACGAGAGACCTGGGTATCACGTTAAGAAGTAGACATAGATCGGTGGTAAGAGCGACCTGGGCACCACGGCTGTAGGCGGGCGTAGGTTGAAATGAGCGATCTGGGTACCATGTTAAGAAGTGGACATAAATTGATGGCAAGAGCGACTTGGGCACCGAGGCTATGGCGGGACCTGGGAACCACATTAAGAGTAGACATAGGTCCGTGTAAGGGAACGACCTACGAAACGTAGTTATAGTTGGGCGTAGGTCAAAGCGAGCGACTTGGGAACTACGTTAAGAGTTGACATAGGTTCTTGTAAGAGAACGACCTACGCACCGTAGCTATGAGCGAGCGCAAGTCAAGAAGAGCAGGCTGGGGAACCACGTTAACAGTGGACATAGGTCTTTGTAAGCGAGTGACATGGGCACCGCAACTATAGGGAGGCATAGATCAAGACGAGTGACCTGGGAACCATATTAATAGTGGACTTAGGTAGCAGAGTAATGATCTGAAAAGATAGTCTAGTGAGAGCTAAAGAGGTCTTTGACAGTATTGGAGAGCCAAACGTGGTCGGACGTAAATTGTTATGGGGTGACCTGAGAATAGAGCTTAACCAGCTATAGATTGTGTATGAGGTTAGGTAGTTGTGGACGCCATAATAACAATAATAAATGACTTTATTATGGAAACAACAAAAGATCCCGACAGAGATAGCCAGCAATCCGGACAGACAGAACATAAGATCCCTAACGTAAGATCTCAATAGAGATAGCCAACAATCCCGATAGAAAGAACATAAGATCGTCCCAAAGCTTTTTGATTGGGTTCCCACAAACAATGTCAATTGATGCAGTTTGATTTTGCGTGTACACTCTATGATAGAGCGTCCCATTTATAGAGCTCTCCTAAGCCGAACCCTAGTGAGCCTCTAGGGTTTTGGAAGGTTCTAGAGTCTTCATGGAGGTCATTACGTAATTATCGTATCAATGGTACTAATAGTAGACCCAGAGTGATTAAATTTTTAAGCGAGGATTAATGGCGCTTAATGTTTAATGCCTATAATAATAATAATAATAATAATTTATTGTCATTCTTTTTTGGGTACATTTGCTAAATAAATTTACACGCTAGCCGCCATTGTTTCAATAATAGAAATAATGAAGAAACTATGTATAGCTTGTGTTCACTGTTAAACCTTTAACTTCACCTCAAATTTAGTACTAATTAATAATGGAATTTGATATATGTGTGTACAAACCCTTCGTTAAGTGTCTAATTCCATTCTCTTACATTCCCTTTGTAATATTTTAAAAAAAAAATTCTAACTTAACTCAGTTTGCTACATAAGATCTAACAATATAATGAATTTATGACATTTACTTTCCAAAAAAAAAAAGGAAAAGAAAAGAAAGAAAGAAAGAAAGAAAGAAAATTTTGAAGTAGTCTATGCCGAATAACTTTATTGTACTGTGTACATGGATGGATGAGCCACCGGACTTTACTGTGAAGACCATGGGATTTCATACGACGTAATGGATTGAATCACTTTTACGGAAAAAAAAGGTAAAGATAATCTATGCTGAATAAATTTACAATAAATACTAGTCAAAGCAAATTTCCCACTTTCCACCTAGAAAGGACACCATGTGCAAAATTTCCAAAGCTTAGCACGCATTAAATGCTAAAATTCCCTAGTCCCCTTACAGTGTCCATATGCATGCCAAGTAGTTTGTGTGGTGTCATAGTATATGATTTGTATGGTGCTATAACATTTTCAAAAATTCCAAGTTCAAATTGTAAATATTTCATTAATAAGTTGCCAAAAATGTGTCTATACGATTAGAAAGGGAACTCAAAAAAATCTACAAGGGCTTGATCATAACTTAGGACGGAGCCGAGCCGCTACAATAGGCGCGCGAAGGGCCAAGCCACTAATGTTGAAGGAGGCCTCTTTACCTCTAAAATGTTTTCCTAAGTTCTACCATTCAGATGGTACATTGTACAATTGACTTATAAAAATAAAATAATATGTCTTCAATCACTATATTTTTGTCTCTAATTTTCACATGTCAACTATATTTGATTGATACAATAATATGCCAACCGAATTAGAAGGAGAAAATGTCCATCTTTACCTCCCCCCCCCCATATTCAAAGCATATGAAATTTTGCCAAAGAAAAAGAAGGGTTCTCCAAAAATTCAAGAAAATTCAAAATAGTACGTAATGTAAAATAAGAAAAAGAAAAAAATGTTAAGAAAAGCCTAGTAGAAGGAGAAAGTGACAGGTGACAAAAAAGGAGAAAGGCATTTGCGGCTAATGGCAAATGCTTGCATGTGCCCAGTCGACGGAATTTAAACCAGTGGGATCCACTTGAAATAACGATGTTCCGACTGTGAAATCTCCAAAACCACACGGTTTTCCCAGCCAAAACCGCTTCAAGGCATGTATGCTCCGTTTGAGTATTGGCATGACTAGTCGACATCAATGGCAGTAAAAACCTGTTAAGATCTTTGTGTACTGTTGATCGACTGTTACATGACAAAAGAGCGTCGTTTGTAGCGTGGATCTTAACAGGGTTTTTTTTTTTTTTTTTTTAACTGCTTTAAAAAAGTACATCAATTGATTACAGCGCACATTTGATGTCACCGAACCCTGTTACAAAATTGAACAACGACTAACAGAAATTACAATAGTTCAATATTACATATTAGGGTAATTCTATAGAGACATATTTATATGAATTTATTGTTTATGTGCAAGTAGTACATTAAAAGGCTCACAATCATCTAATACATATTGACAACTAAGCATGTCACTTTTTCATGTCAGATAAATATGTCTCTTTAAAATTATTGTTCATATGAGCATCTCCAATGCATGAGGTCTCCTTCATGGTCCAAAAAAAAAGAGAGAGAAAGACCAAAAAAAATCGCAGGTCTCATTTTTTTAATTTTCTTTTAATTTTAATCACTATTCGCTCATTTATACCACCTTTTCTCCCTCGTCTCCCATATAAGGTCTAAATCTAGACCTTAATCTAAGACCTTTTTACTACTATTTTATCATTATTTTTGAATTTCTATATATCTCTCTCTTCTTTTTCACTTTTCCCTCTATTTTTTTCCTACACCTCTTTCCACCAACATTCAATTAAAATAATAATCTTCTCTTTATCTCTCTTCTCTACGCCACTCAAAATTTAGACTACCTATTGGAGATGCTCTTATTCAATTGCTTTAAAAGTATACCTAGATCATGCCGTTTTGCACTTATCTAATCATGTTAGAGACGATAAATGTACGAGTCACTACCAATTTCTAGCCTTCTACAATATTGAACAAGATTAAAGACTACTGGTAAATCAAAATCTTGGCCGATTCAATACTGAACAAAGTTAACAAAGCAAAGAGAAGTTGAAATCTTTAAAAATCTTTAAAACAGTGGTGTAAATTAAGTAATATTCAATTTATTGGTGTCAAATAACTAATTTTGTTCACTTTCCCATTGTGAGCTGGTTACACCGTCCACTTTTGACGTGACACGCACATGGCCGGACGTGGTACACACATGATCGTCATGTGTGTCAGCTATGTGTGTGTCACGTTAAAAGTAGGCGGTGTAATCTTACCCACAGTGAACGGGTGAAACATAACTCATCAAATAACGGTATTTTTGGTTTATATTATAGCAACTTTTTGCTCCCAACAGTCTTAAAAGTGACGGTTAGTTAACAAGTGACAGTAGGGAAAAAGAAGAGACCCTATCCCCCTCCCTCTCCTCCTCCCTAACATCTATTTATATTCCCACAATCCTTCACATTCTCCTCATTCAACTTCCTCTTTGGGCTTCACGTTCTCTCTACATTTTTATTCACCTAAAACTCAAAAGTAATTATCTTTATTCTTCTTCTTCTTCTCTCTTACCTTTTTTCTTCTGTCATGATTTTAATTGTTAATATGCCTAGTGTTTCTTGAATGCACTAGAAAAAAATTCTAAAGAACCCATCTTTCTTTATGCAGGAAATGGCTGTAACTGGAATATTTCTGGTTGTTTTTCTTGCTATGGTGTCATCTGTTCATGGCTATGGAGGGTGGATTAATGCTCATGCCACCTTCTATGGTGGCAGTGATGCCTCTGGAACTATGGGTATGCCCCCAAAAAAACAAAAAGCCTTTTTAGTGCTATTTTTGCTTTCTTCACTAATTTTCAACGCGAAATTTGGTTTTTGGGCTTGACATAAATTTTGGGTCTTTTCAGGTGGAGCTTGTGGTTATGGAAATCTGTATAGCCAGGGGTATGGAACAAATACTGCAGCACTGAGTACTGCTCTGTTCAACAATGGTCTAAGCTGTGGATCATGCTATGAACTTAAGTGTGTGAATGATGGAAAATGGTGCCTCCCAGGATCCATTGTGGTCACAGCCACCAATTTCTGCCCACCAAATAATGCTCTCCCAAATAATGCAGGGGGATGGTGCAACCCTCCCCTGCACCATTTTGATCTCTCTCAGCCTGTTTTCCAACACATTGCACAATACAGGGCTGGAATTGTCCCTGTTGCCTACAGAAGGTATGCCGGAAAATCCCGATATCTTCGTTAGACGTTTAATCTGCAACGGCAAGTAGCCATAGATAAAGTCTCCAATTTTATTTATTGTTGAAATTAGGGAAGCTCACATATTGTTTGGTCACAGCAGAGGAAAAAGAAAAAAATCCTCTAAACACGTTATTTGGCTGTTAGCAGAGTTCTTAAAGAAAATTAGACCCTCATTTAATATTTCTGTTTATGGTCCCCCGTCGGTGTTTTGTTAGTATTTACTGGAAAAATTTCTCCTTGGTTCTTTATTTGTCGAGTGTATTAGCTTTCACATTGAGGGTGAAACATTATAATAAACATGTGTGAGTCACGGGTTAACACAAAAAATACTTTCAAGGGTAGTTGGAAGTAGCTGAATTTTTGTGTCTCTCAACTCTTCTATTACTGTAAAAATTAACAATTGTTTGTACTATGATTTGTAGGGTGCCCTGTAGGAGAAGGGGTGGCATAAGGTTCACAATCAATGGTCACTCCTACTTCAATTTAGTACTCATAACCAATGTTGGTGGTGCCGGTGATGTACACACAGTGTCCATCAAAGGGTCCAGAACCGGTTGGCAGCCGATGTCAAGAAACTGGGGCCAAAATTGGCACAGCAACTCCTATCTCAATGGCCAAAGCCTCTCATTTAAGGTCACTGCTAGTGATGGCAGAACTATAGTGTCCTACAACGTTGCCCCACCAAGCTGGTCTTTCGGGCAGACCTTCTCCGGAGGGCAATTCAACTAAAAAGATCATTCCATGTTCAAAATTCAGACAGCACTAGACAATATTAATGCGAAGAAAAGCTAGAGATTCTGATCATTATTTTGTCTAGTACTGTGTGTTAAACGTGTTCTAAAAGTGTTAAACGAGTAGCAGCATATGTAGTAGGTGTTTGATTTAAACAAATATGGTCACTGATATTAGTATTGTGACCTCCTAGGTTCATAGTGAGAAGGGCATAGTCGAAAGATGCCATTCTTTTTGTTATGCATTTTTACCCTTCTGCTGGAAAGGCAGAAAATAGCAGAGGTGGAGATGGTACCACCCGCCGCCTAATCGAAGACTAGTATTAGAAATACCTCTTTTTACTGTTATATGGAATCTTGATCTGCCGTGTTATGGTCTAATTGTACTTGGGAAAGTTGTAAATTTAATTTCACTAGTAATGAAATGGTTTGCTTATCTATGTGTCAATTCTGTTCTCTCTTTTCCCTTTTGTCATTTGTAATATTCACATAACACAGTTGGTTTCACGAGATTATCTACGCTTACTCAAAAGGAACAAGAAAAACAAGAAACTAAGCATCATGTCTGTTATATTAGGAGTCGACTAGATGAATCTTTGTTCATCGTTCCATTACATTATTATTGGATAGGCACGACCGATGATTCTAATTGTAGAAGTCGAAAAAATTTCATTTCATTGCTGCAGTTCTGATTTATGAATGCTGCCAACTTGTGAAGCCAATGAAGAAGCTAAATGCTATGAGTTCTGACTTCTGAGAAGTTCTGGGTGCAAAGTTTTTACAGAAGAAAAGCAGTGGGTGCACTGTACACATAAATCTTGAAACGTTTAAAATTCAGCAGCATTTAGGACGCACACGACGGTCGACGTTGCTACTTGAGTGCACGGGATTAGGGTCGAGAAACATATCGCTTAACCTATCGTCAAGGACGTATGAATTCCGCCAACTACTCGATTAGCCAAGGCCTAATTTGGGATGTTGAAGTGGACAATCGAGAAAAATACTCCATATACTTTCAAGGGGAAATATATCTTATCACGTCAAGCGGATCCTAAGAGCCCTTCTGGCCAAAAGCCAAGCAAATCAGTGTTAAAGGGCAAGGCCGTGCGAAGGTGTTTCAATAGGTATTTGAGCTACCATTCTGTTGACTAAAAATGATATGTCCACGAGTGCAATGGTCGAACAAGTAAAAAAGTGGACAATGAGTCTGAGTGATCGTCCATTTAAGTATCGAAAACTCAATTCACACTCTAGTTAAAACGATCGAAATTTTGAATGGTTTAAAAAGCAAATAAATAAATAAACGTAAAAACTGACAAAATAAGTAATTAAGAATGAATAACGTGATTTGAAAAGTTTTCTTCAAAACTTTTATGAACTTGTGACTCACAATTTCTCCACAATTGATTCCCCTAATTATCCGTTCATTGATTCAAAAAAACCAATTTTAGTCTAGTTAATCTTACTTAATTAAGCCCCGTCACATATCTCTAAGTGAGTGCGTTATCAACCCTCTTAGGTACATTAATAATAGGAAACTCATGCAAATATACTCGAAATTCAATTTACGTGATCGCACTAACCACAAGTAATTAAATTTGTTTGTCTTGTCTAAATTAATATCCTTTATCACCTATTCTAATTCATGCATTCCTCTCTCAAATTCAACATAAACTAATAAACATTCACAAATTCGTGCGCCAAATAAGTGCAAGCCATACAAAACAACGATAAAGAATTAACCAAAAACCAATTTTTAAAGCGTTGAACCAAAAAATAGATAACTAAGGTTCACAACGGGGCTACATTGCTCGTTCCAAGAAAACAAATTAGTTACTCATATTAAAAATCAAATTCATAAAGAAAAATAGAATAAAGTTGGAATTCATGACTGAGTTTATCGAGAAAAGAAATGAGAATGAAGAGTGTTGCACTAATCTTCTTCTTTAATCTCGAACTTGAACTCTAAAATCCCAAATAATTTCTATAAACTACTTGAAAAAAAAATTAATGTAATTTGATGTATGTATGGATGTCTCTAACTCATAACTAGGCTCGACCTGTTTATAAGAGACTTAAAGTCCTAAAAAGAGTTTAAATTCATGCAAAAAGCCTACCAAAACAAGAATTTAACTTAAAACAAGAAAATAGACAAAATCCTGCCAACCTACTGTGCGGCTAAAAGGGTCTATGCTTACGGCCACATAGTGTAAAATCTTCACCCTCTTCATTTGAACAATTAGCCTGCGCGCTTTCCTCTTGCGCCACATAGCGGTAATATGTTGCCTCTGCAAGCCTCGCTTATTGCGGCCTCATTGTTATTTTCTAGAAATTCTGCTATCTGAAACTCGTTCTTGAGGCCGCAAGTCTCACACCTTGCGCCCACATGGTTGAATGCGCAACTCTGCCCCCCTTTTTGTGCTGATCTCTTGCCGCGGCATAGTGTACAATCTAGAGAGTCAGTTTCTGATCTTTTTTATTGTAGCCATAACAAGCAGATCTTGCAGCTGCGTGGTTGTCCACACTTTGTTTTTCCTCCGTTTTAGCCCCCCTACTTTTCCTTTGTCTCTTTTGGTCCCCATTCTCCCAAGCGCTTACAATATTGGCCTGAACTCCTCAAAATCCTTGCATATTTGGCCTGAATTCCACCAAGACTATTCTTTGACACTTCCTCTTAGACTGCATCCTAAAAAGTGATTAATAAACAAGTAAACACGCACTTTTAACTAAAAATTTAAACTCTTAAACAAAAATTAGAGTATTTAATTGATTTGAATTCTACACCTATCACATTTTGACAAGACGAGAGTTATCATCAATTATTCTATTTTACCACTTCAATGACTATTCCCTTAATAACAAATTGTTAAATCTTATAAAAAACATATTTGTTAAAATTTTTCAAGGATCCATTATGTCTATATTTTTAATAACAATAATCTTGTGATGATGAGGAGAAAAGGAAAAGGGCGTAAAAATAGAAATAAGGGAAAAAAAATATGAAAGTCATATATGTATTTGCCCAATGCCCTTGAGCTTTCACAAAAGAGATGATTCTTAAAATTCCTATTCCATCCAAAACCCTAAATTGCCAAAACACCCTAAAATCCCACGCTTCTCCCCCGACCACCGCCACCGACTGCGGACTGAAATTCCGAGAGAAACTTGTATACCTGCAGTCCCTTAAAGTAAATCCCAGAAAAGCCCTAAATGAAAACCCAAATATCCGTTCTGCTCCCCTATCCAACCTGTACTCAGTAACCCACTGCCTTTACTCCATGGGCCTCGAATTCTCTGCCCTCGGTCGCATCCTTGACATGTACCCTTTGCTCCTCACCTCCGACCCCTACACTGACATTTACCCAATTTTCGATTTTTTACTGAATACTGTTGAAATCCCATTTCCTGATATTCGGAAATGCTTTATCCGGTGTCCCAGGCTGCTTGTTTCTGATCTGGAATCTCAATTGAAGCCTACATTTGAGTTTTTGACTGAATTGGGTTTTACGGGGGCCAATAAATTAACCTCTCAAACCACGTTGTTGTTGGTTTCCAGTGTTAAGTTAACGCTGGTTCCAAAGATTGAGTATTTAATGGAATTGGGGTTTGAATATGATGAGGTGAGGAATATGGTTTTGAGGTCGCCGGGGTTGTTGACTTTTAGCATAGAGAATAACTATAAGCCAAAAGTGGGGTACTTTTTGAAGGAAATGAATGGGAATATAGAGGAGATAAAGAAGTTTCCTCAGTACTTCTCATTTAGTTTAGAGCGGAAGATAAAGCCCAGGCACCAGATTTTAATGGAGCATGGGTTTTCAATGCAGCTATCTGATATGTTGAAGGTCAGTGATGGGGAGCTCAATGCCAGATTGATTGAGATGCAGTTGCAGTTGCTGGAGGATAGACAGTAGTAGTTGTCTTTTGTAAGTTGCTTATCTCACTTTGTAGTTATCTTTTGCATCTTTGTTCAGGGTTTTAGGAAGACTTGCATATACTTAAAAGATGTAGAGTTTTGGTCTGAAGTTAAATGTATACATATAGTTAAAATTTTAGATTTTGTTAAATGATTTGTCCTGAATGCAATGTTAATGAGCTATATTTATATTTCCAGTTGTGCTAATACAATAATTTGATGGTATGTTCGAGTTCTGTGTTGAACACTTGAGAGGTTCAAGAGGTTAGTTCAGTTATGTTTAACATGTTTGTATACTTACTCGAGGATCATCCAAAAACAGACTTGTCATAATTTCTTCAGTTTTGCATTAACTAGTTAAAGAACAAATTCTGCATCTAGTATGGGTTTTGAAATTCTTCACTTATCAATAACCTTTGGTTTCTCATTGAGAAAGGAATTATGGTTTGTTTTCTTTATTGTCCGATTAGCATATCTCAGCCTTAGGTAGAATGGTCTTAACTAATCAGTTGTAATTTATTTGTTCAGTGACTTAAGACAATTGTTTCGTATTCATTTTCACATAGTTAAAAGCATCTATGATGTTCGAGAGTCACCCAAGCAGAAGATTGTGCTCTTATGATTTATGCCGTTACTTAGCATTTTCTATGTTGCTTACTGTCCAGAAGATTGTGCACTTATGTATTATGCCATTAATTAACATGTACTGTTCTAGTCTTCTAGACCAAGTGAAGCAGAAACAGATGTTATATAGTTGATGTGGTTGATTGGTTCACTGGGTATATAGGACTTCTTGCAGTGGTCACAATTGGTTACCCAAGTTTATTTTTATGCCCTTGCCATCCACGAACGACTCAGTTTTTGTCCTTGTACTGCTACTGTGGATAAAGGTAATGCATTTCTGTTAATATTCCTAACCTGGGTGCAAAACAGAAAGGGAAAAAGATCTTTACAATATAAATGGAGAAAGTTGATCATTTGATTCAATTCGATGAGCCCTGCTTTTCATGATGCTATGATGTTCGTTTGGTTGGAACTATCCTTGAGACCAGATCAACCAAGTGCAACAAATTTACCATTCAAAGTAATGTTCTTGATGATTGAATGTTTACGATATTTTTTACTTGAGATATAAATTTTGGTGTTGAAAATTGAGCCAAGAGATTTTTAAGTTTTGCAATATTCGTGTGGTTTCATCTTTTGATGTTCTTGGATGTGTATGTGACATCTCCACTAAAGAACTAGTGGCATGTTATGTTAACATGAGAAGAAGAAAAGATGGAGAGAAATCCATTGCATATTGAAAGAGGAAAACTGGGCAGATCAAAGCCTCCCTACCTTTTTTTTCGTACTCCATTTCGTGCCCTCTCCTTTTGACTTACTCTGCCATAGGACCTAATTAGCTTTTTACTGGAGCTCCTGATTACGTTGGAGCCGTGAGTGACCATTACTTGTGACATTTCGGATAAGCAGAGGAGGCCTCTTGTGTTAACTTAGGGTAGCATGTGCCTTCTTTACAAGGGTGCGCCTTCTTTACAAGGGTGCGACTGATTTTTAAGGCTTACGATTTCACCATGTAAAAGCGTATATAATTACTAAAACCAGGTCAAAAAGTGAACTGGACAAAGAGGCAGGTCATTGGGTCACCAGCCTAACGTCTGAATTGAAGTTGCACGTTGAGATCAGTTCAATTTTCCATGCTTTCTGCCTTCTGGTGCAAAAATCACTGAAACGACAAATTGACAGTGTACAAGAAACCATCCGAAGAGTGAAAATAGCCTTGTTATTGGGCTGGGATCAGGCCTAAATTGTATGGATCGGACTCTATTCTACCGGACTTTTATATGGCCCGACTGGTACAAGATTGGGCTGGACCAATCCAAATGGTACTAATTAGGCAGGCTGGGCTCTTATTAAGTCCAAAACTTGTCAAGCCTACTTTGAGTTTGAACTTATTTCCTCCTAATTAAAAGCTTTGGCTCATAAATTGAGGAGGTCTCCGGTTGTAACTTAAGAGAATTCTGTTCCTTTAAAATGTCTATATGTAATATGTAGTATGTCAATCATCTCATCTAAAAGCTATAATAATCACAACATGGGGGACATGTTACATGACCTTTAGGTCTCTTGGCTTTGTAAAGTTTCTAACTAAAGGTGGACACCAGAACACCGTACAAGTGTTATACCATGTTGGACTAATGCATCCAACTGGACGTACAAGTGTTATACCATGTTGGACTAATGCATCCAACTGGACACTCTAGGTCGAAGGCAAGCTTGGATCAGCTCGTGCTTTGTGTGGAGACTAAAACCGGGTTTTTGGGAGTCAGGCTCGGCGCCTTCTATGCGAGTTTGGGTAGTTGGACTCATTTTGCCACCACTAGTTTATCCAGAAGGAATTACCCAAAAACGGGGGGAAATATAATATTACAAAGGAAAAAAGGATAGTTTTGAGTCTTGACAGCATCACATGCTATTAAAGACTTCCTAGGATATATGTGGCCTTCAAATACTCTGAATGATTGTGCCTCAATCTGGTCTTTGAATTGGAAACACAATGATTTGATATTAAACTTGTAATGTAACCAATAAGAGGCCAACAAATTCAACCTAAGCACCATATCACCAGCTCTTCTTCATGTTCGAGGTATTTTTATTTCTTCCATTCAAGATTTTGAACTGGAAAATACATGAACAAAGATGGCAAAAGGGACCTCAAAAGACCAGGTCTTTGGCTTTCTCTCATTTAAAATTCTAAACCTGACTCCAAAATTGAGGGGGCTTAGAGAAGACTGGTATATATGAATTCCTCTTCTGTGTTGTTCGCGGTTTTGTGTCATGTCATCGTATTAGTAGCAACGGGGATCTGTATTGAGAAAGATAGTCTGAGGCAGATTCGATACATGAATTTCAAATGGTAGCTTGATTTTTCTTGTAGATTAACTGATATACTAAGAAGACATGAAAAAGGCAAGTAAATTTCTCAATGCAGTGAAAGAAATGAGCAAGAGTCAAATTCACTATACAAATTTTGGATAATGGTAAATGACTCTCAAAATCCTGTTAGATAATGGTAAATGACCCTCGTCCGCCAGCAGAAGAAAAGCTTTTCTTTAGTTACATCTACTGATGAGTTAACAAGACATCTGCTTTAAACCTCTCTGGTACATATCCCTTCTTCCGTAGAAAATTTAAAGCAAGTCGAGTTTTGTGTTATGAGTTCTCATGGAAATTAAGTGA
Organism: Nyctanthes arbor-tristis; assembly: GCA_963692815.1. Classification (NCBI taxonomy): domain Eukaryota; kingdom Viridiplantae; phylum Streptophyta; class Magnoliopsida; order Lamiales; family Oleaceae; genus Nyctanthes; species Nyctanthes arbor-tristis. The sequence continues at coordinate 45,179 of CAVNYN010212978.1, forward strand.
CCGGAATAAGGCCGCTGGATTAGCTTGCAACACCAGAGAAATGTTGTCTGGGTTACTACTCAAATCGCCCTTTGAGTGAAAGGCATTAAAGAGAGTAGTGCTGTTGATAGAATCAGTCTTCTCGTCCTTAATTTGCAGGGTTGACCGTATGGAGCTCTTAGCGACCTCATCTGGATCACCAATTCTCAATGTCTTGGAGATTGAGATGCATTTCTCTGCCTCACCATCTTCTGAAATGTCTTCTTTCCTTGAGTTTGGTTGTCCAAGCAAGTCCCCTCTCCTGGAGTGTTTCCCCAGAGTTGGAGAAATAGTACTAGTGCTTAAGGCGGTTTGATCCGGATGAGGTACTAGAGGTGATATCCATGGCAAATTCCGACAACTCGAATATGGTGCTGTGGAAGAAAACTTTACTGGAAAGCCGGAATAACCAGAAGCAGGGTGTTTGGTTGTACTCCAAGGCACAGGGAAGCTTTGTGAATCAGCAATTCCTATTTCTCTTCCTCCAAAGGACTGAGAAACTCTTTTTCCCTTTCCATCTAAATCATTTTCACTATGATTCTTTGATTTCTCTGTGATATTTAGTGCTGAAGCCATAGATCCATGAAAAGCTCTATCTGTGCCAAACATAAATAAAGTGCTATTTGGTTTTGACGTGGGGAAATACATCTCATTTATTGCTTTGGCTTGAGCTGCTTGAAGGGCATCTCTAATCATTACATGCTGATAATTTAAAGCAGAAGAATGTCTGGTCTTTCGACGACCTGAACCAATAGGCACATTTCTTGTTGTTCCTCCATCTGTCCAATACCTTTGACAGCTTTTGCAGAAGTAGCGTGGCTGGTGGACGTTGTAATTGTTATAATAGCAAAACTTTGTGTTCATACTATTGCACCGAGGACAAGGGAGTACTTTGTCAGGCTTCTTCAGAGTCTTCTCTTGAGAGGCATTTTCTTCTTTTTCATTTTCCTTGTGATTTCTGGTGGATGAGGAATTCTTGTCAACATCTGGATTTATGGGGTCGTCTGCTGATGTTTTTCCTGGCTTTGTCGAAGGTTCTCCACATGGATAGTCATCTTCCTGTTTACTCCTAGGTACTTCTCCTCCTGAATCATTCTGAAAAATACAATCGAAATTTACATAAGAAACAAGTCATCTTGGTATGTGCAATCAAGAAAAGCCTCAGCAAGTAATAATAAATTTGAACTTAACACTATAAGCAATACGGAAACTTAAATAAAGGGTAGAGTACACTTATCACTCGACCGCATATCAATCTAATATTTTTATGATAGGTAAGGGATTTTTAAGATGCCATCTTCTTCAAGATCGTGAAAATTTACTGATATAGCACTCATGTACAGATGAACCACTGTAAATCTGTGTTCTTGTTTTTCTTTCTCTTTATTATTGCTACAAAGAGGATTAACCACTAAACATCCTCCAAATTTCAAGAGACAGTGATTCAAGATGAACTATTTCTGAGAAAAGGGTACATATTGCATGGTCTGAAGCTAATGAAAACAAGAAAATAAAATTTTGAGATAAAATTCTTTAGCTCTTTTGCCTCGACGTTTTAAATTTATAACAAACAAATTTAAACTTCTTTTCCTTCCTTAATACAATCCCTTCACAGCATAGTAAACATGCCATAAGGGCTAAAATCAGAGACTTGGATATTTTAACACTAACTAGAAAACTCTGAACATCTTTTATAGACAAACTTATAGAGTAGAATAAATAAATGCAAAAACTTGTTATACACAAGTATATATCAGTTAAATTTTGGCATACCCTTTTGTTTTCTGAAGTTGATGTTGTTGGAAATTCTACAAGATCACCACTTTGAGTTGGCAAAGATATAGACTTCAAAAACAACACAAATGCAGAGTCTTTCTTGGTCATATCTCTTGCTTCTCTCTCTTGTGTTGAGTAGATTTTTGCCAGTTTCTTTGCTTACGACGCTCTTCCGATCTTGGGATTTTTTTTCTGCTGGACTCATTATTTTCCCTCATTTTCGCTGTGTATAAAAAGGGAAGGGGAGAGAGAGGTATGGGGTGCCAAGTCATGGGAGGGAAGTGAAATTTCAGCCACAAGTTTTCTTTGTGGCCTTCGGGAAATCTTTCTTCTTGGGGGGTTTTGAGGGTCTGCATTTGATTCTTTAATGCACCAGTTGTAACAGGAGAGGTGCTTTGGATATTTACTTTCTTTCTTGGTCCACCTAAAGCTTTTCCTTTCTTAATTGCCTACATTTTGTAAACCAACTTTTAAAACAACATTTCACATGTTAAATATTGTAAAAATCATTCCTAAACCCTAAGACCTCGACCGGTGTTCAACTTCCATGGTAAAGTCAATAATAATATTGTAAAACTTAAAATATCGAATCCTAAGCCCTCGAAGATGTAGGAATAAAGTCTATTATCATATTCTAAACTTCAAAATCTCAAAAGTCAATTAACTTTCTTGAAAAAGTTGTGGCGCCATAATCATCCAACCATGAAGAATTTTTCTTCTTTTTTTGATATATTTTGTATGTGTCTGATATATAGGATGAATCACTTTAGCATTTTAGTGTTGCTATTGTGATGGGATGAGGCTTCCTCACACTAATGTACAAATAATTGTAGATAACTATAGAAGAATCTTTATAAGCATTAGGTGATTTCTCTTAATGATTATGTTCTCATGAATATCTTTCATTCCCCAACAGATATTTAATGAAAGAATGTGAGATGATGAGATATATTGTCTTGAAATGTAACACAAAATAATTGACTAGAGCCATGTTTTCTTATGCACTCACTTTTTGGTCTATGGTTACTTTAAACTTTGTTATGTATAATTTATTTCATTTCCCCATTCTCTCTAAACAAGTTAAGTTTCCTGTGTTTTGTCCCAGCTTTCAAGTCACACATGCTATGTACTTCTATTTCTTAAAAGGAAAACAAAATAAAACTAACTATAGAAGTGGTAGAATACCCATTCATATAGAAAGGAAAACAGAAGTATAAATGCGTGACGAGACATTTGACCTATGCCATAACAAGAATGCCATGCAAACCAAACTAGTCAGAATGTTGAAAATATATAGAGACCACTTAGTTATAAAAAAATAAAAATAAAAAGAAGAACCCACATGTGAGTTTGTACTTTTTAACCATTGTGGTCTCTCATAACAGTCTCTATAGTGTGGTTTTCACAGAAGAGAAATTTAAATAGGTCAACTGCATTGTTCCTGTGAAGGCATCTGCAATTGTTCAGAGAGAAACTCGAAATTTAAAGCTTCCCATGGAATGGAACATCAAATGAAATTGTTATACCTTTTAGATGGTTGTAACTTCAGCGTCCTACCTAAGTACTTTTCCAAGTAATTATGCATCCACCGATAGAACCGCATGCATGGAGATTGCCCTCCCAAAATTCTTGAAAATGTCTATTCAGGGTCTCTCCTCTTTTCTCTTTGAAATAATGCTACTTAATGTAAACCTAATATACAGTTTGAAATGAAATTTGCTAAGGAGATAGATAAGGCTCCTGTTAAGGAGATACATGATTTACGTGGCGGAAATCTAACAAAAGCGGCCCCCTATTGGTGGGGCCACTTTTGTTAGATCTTCGCCACGTAAGTCACAGGACTTCTTAATAGGAGATAGATAAGACTATGTAGCTGGACCAGATTTGAAATTGGGATTGTTATCACTCTCAATAATCCCTATTCTTCTTGAAGATCGTTTTAAACTACATCTCTCGATAATATTTGTGTATACAATAATTCCCATGTGACTGTGTATATATTTGCCACATAGATACATGAGAGTTAGAATATTAGGAGGTGCCGTTATAACTTCTCTGATTCCATCTTGCTGTATTGATGTAATCAATATAAATTTGGAATCCACGTAACTTGCCTGCATACACTCATATGGGACATGTTATGTTATAACATGTGATACAATCCTAGATGTCTAGCCCCATAAATGGTGCTAGACGCATGTGTCTCGTGCATCTGGGCATGTCACATCTGTTCTATTATCCACATTAACCGTCTATTAATTGATGTGCCTTATTTAAATACACATCACGTATGTATCTGACACCATTTATACCGCACCCTTGGACGTACTCAAAATTTTTGTGAAGGAAGTTGGCAACCATATAGCACGTGGCTGTTGGTCCACGTGGAGACAGTGTTGCCAGCAGGGGGAAACTCGCGGCGGGAGGAGTGCCATGTCATCATTCAATTAGATATTTATAAAGTGTGGTTTTGCCGGTAAAAAGTGCATCAAAAAGTCCCGCCTGAGACTTCATACCGTGGAGACACGTGTCAACGGCTGGACCTGCAACATAAGAATCCAAATCTTGTGGCTCCGGTTTCTCCATCCAACTGCCGTATTGTTCTGGCTGATTGACACGTTTCCAGATACTTGGCTTGGAGATAAGGCTGGAGCCGCCCATATATCTATTTCTCTTATCCTATAAACTTGCTTTCCTCTCCTTTCTTTTGGCCTTTCGACCCTTCATTTTTTTGGCATTTGGTTTTAAGGGTTGGCAATTTTGCTCGGTTTTTACCAACACAGCTGACAGTTGTTCTGTTTAAAATCGAGAATCAAATTGTTTTGATTTCATTTTTATTCTAATTTCTAAATATAGAATTAGAATTCGATTCAGCACTAAAGAGTCAGTATTTTGTGAATGAATCAATTAGCTTCTACTTTACTTTTTTTTGAGGCTACTAACGACTGATGTGATTTGTGACCAAACTGAAACCTAATATGATATTTAAAGTATCTTCAACAATTTCTTTATTTTTACAGAGCATCTTTCATATTATTGAGAGTATCTTTAAATTTGAAGAGCAAAAATTTTAAACTACTCCACCAAACTCTTTATTTTGTTTATCTCAAGAAACATTTATGATGTTATTTCATTTTTATTCAATATTTATAATTTTAATTGTGTTTGAAAAATAAAATTAAATAAAATTTGGTTAAATAAAGAAACAAATAGGTATTGAAGAATGTGACCATTAAATTATAGAGAAGGGGTTTGGCTCTCCAAATCTCACACGCTATTTTTTTTTTTTTTTTGACATTAAATGGGGATTTTAGGAGAGTGAAATTGAACCCTTGATCAAGAGTGCAAATAACAAATAAGGCTGTCACTCTATTTTAAATTGTTAAAGTGAATAGTTTAGTGTGGAGAAGGAAACTCAAATTTGGGTTTTTCTCACCAAATCAAATAATGCTAGATCAGTGGATGTAAAAACCAATTTTTGGAGGAAATTTTCCCTTTACATTTTTCCCTTCACAGCCGCACCCCACACACCCAAAAAGGGGAAAAAAATGGAACATGTTGATTTTTAGATAAATGAGTAACGTAATACTCATACAAGAAAAAGGTAAAACATGATTTGGCTCTTGTACAAATATTAAATTTTAACCAAAAATAAATGTTGGTTTTTAGTGAACTATAACACGATATGGCAGCTTTATAAAGTTAAATAAATCTGAAACAAAAATTCTTTAATTTTTTTTTCATTTGTATGTGTGGAGGAAGAAAAAGGAAAGGGGTAAGTTAAGTGGCATTGGAACATATCTTTCACTAATTCAAAGCATTAATTTCTCAATATATAAATTTGAAAGCACAAGTAATAATATATACTCCATCTGTCTTATAAAAATAGACACACATCAATCTTTCGCATAGATTAAAAAATGTGAATTAATGTTGTTCGAAATACAAAATTTACACTTACTTCCATAATATATCCTTATTCAATATTAAATCACTTATTATTTAGTCAACATAGTCATTAATGCATTATAAATTTATTATTAGTTGTACTAAGAGCATATTTGGAAAAGAAATTAATTGTTCAATCTCGTTTATATAAATGGACTATAATTTGAGATAAATAAAAATAGAAACTGAGCCTATTTTTATGGGACGGAGGGAGTATATATTTTGTTGGTTTACGTACTATCACGAGCACCCACATCTGCCCCACCCTTAGGCCTTGGTGTATGATATAAATCTTGGGATATGGCGGGATTAGCAAGGGTTTGTGTGCGTTTCCACTAGCTTCCACTAATGTTCTCCTCTATCAGGGTTCAAACCCACACTGACGTCCTCCATCTATGAAATTATTTCCCACAAGAAATAATATTAAGTAGACAAGTAGTGGATTAGAGCGTCGTCCACTTGCTTTTGTATATGGGGCAAATCCAACATACATAGATTGGTTTACGGATATGTGCTAAATTCATAATTTTATCCTTTTGCATTCTATATTTTCTTGTTTGATACTATATATATACATATATATATCACTGAATAGTATATTACATAAATTTTATATGTATATTTTTCTCCCTTTATAAGTTTAGTTGTGATTTTTAATTTAACATTTTATTGGTTTTCAGGATTTCTGGATTCTAAAGCGATCTAAGGATGTGGTTTGAGTTTTACTACATTGGTTGAATGCCCATATTTTCGAACAGGAGATTTGAGTTCAAACCATACCCATCATCTCCTAAGTTCCCTCCTTGCCCTATCTTCCACTTGTATATCAAACAAAAATAATGTAATATGATAACATTCAAGTAGTTGGCAAAAAAATAACATTCAAGTATGTTTCTCACACTCTTGATTGAAGTTTCAATATCCCTCTTTCACAATCTCTTTCTAACGTTATTTAATAAAAAAAAATGTACAATAATCATTGCTTTGCAGTGTTGAAAATGACAAGAACACTCGGGAGGATGCCAAAAGGAAATAATGAACGAATGAATGGAAAATTGTAATCCTTGATCCAAAACATATGTAACAAATGTTTGCAAAAAAAAAAATAAAAAATAAAAAATGTAAGAAATAATAACAACAACAATAATCAATTTCTATTTAAAATAGAAACGGATTGATCAATAGTAATATGTATTAAGTTAAACTCTTCGTCAATCATATAGTTAACTTTAATCTAATCACTCAAATGAGACCAAATTGTTGCATGTATAACAAAGGCAATTGTGATTGTGAATTGAGCCAAGCTTGAGTACAGTTGGCTTGTTTACAAGCCGAGCAAGCCGAGCTTACAAGAAAGTTGTCAATTTAAGCCTTTAAACTAGTTTAACGGGTCCATTTGTACTAATAAAATATTCTAACTCAATTGGAGATCAGAGAAATTTTTAATCACTCACAGTGTACAATATCAGTAATATAGTTCCAAATGTCTAAAACTATAATCACGGGAAAATTGACAGTATTTCATAGGTAGTGTGCATGTAAACATTTTCCATCATAAGCATTTGAAAATTTCTGCAAACAGACCTCGCTCAGAATCCAGACCGTTTCAAGTTTAATCCTCCGGTCCAAGACCGTTGCTATGTACAAAGGATCAAACCACACCGGTTTATGAAGAACCTCCCTAAATAAATAGACTATTTACGAATCACTCTTCCATTTTATCTCACTCTTCCAGCTTGATATTCCAGCTTCTTCTCCAGACAAATCTTCCAAAAACATTGAAGTAATACCTATTACAATTTGACAGCTTGCTTCCAGAAGTCCAATCAAGTCACGTACATAATGTGTTTGATTAAATGACAGAAAGAACCAACCGCTGATTTTTGCCTGGATTCCAGTTTTGCAGCTGTTTGTGGTTCGTCACTGTGGCTCCGTTCATGGCTCTGCAGCGCTTTTCTTCTGCATTGAAATTCAAAACGTGTGAAATCTTTGGAACTGCTATTTACAACTCTGTTCAGGTCCTTCCAGTGAACGCTACAAGTGAGTTTTTTCCTCTTCATCTTCCAAAGCTAATAGCTCCAGGAAGTTTCAAAAATGGGTTGTTATAGAAATTCTGTGCTAATTAATACACTCATGATACAATCCGATTTGAACAGTAGTTAAAACTAAAAGACAACCTGTTAAACTTGGTACCAGAATAGGCAAAGACTCAATGCTGAGTTTGGGAATCCCAGCATCTCATTTGTGAAAAATATTCGGCTTAGATAATTTGGCGTGCATTAATGCGAGTAAGGACAATTTGAGAAATAAATTTATCCATTATCTATCATCTGAAGATTTTTTCAACAAGGCTGTTTTCTTGGTATTTAGATTGTGGCTTAAAAATGTTGAATACTTTTCACTAGATTTAGCTATGAAACCACTGAAGATCAAAGCGAAAGGTAATACAAGGACTGAGAGTGCGAAAATTCGGAACAGAAGATTGAGGAAAAAGGTAAACCAAGCTTTATCATTGCAAGAGATTTTTATTATTTTTTAAATTTTCTTATGCTTGACAAATGTTATACTCAAAGATTTTCATCCACATTCTTCTGCTAATCCCTTCGATTATTTAGAGATTAATTATTTATACGCCTGGTTATGGTCTTGGCCAGTTCAATGGGACATCTATGAAGCCAAGGCTTTCGGTGTTTTGTTCAGATAAACAATTGTATGCTATGTTGGTAGATGACCAAAATAAGAAGTGCTTGTTTTATGGAAGCACTCTTCAGAAATCAATTCGTGGGGAATCATCTTGCAGTACTGCCGTAAGTAGAGTAATGCCATTTTTACATTATTGGTTTACATAATAGGTTTAGATGCTAATGTCGCGTGGATCGTATTAATGAAAAAGGTGAAATCAATTCTACTAACAGTAATAAGACTTCATGCCACATCAATATCCGTTATGTAACCCATGATTTACAAATGGGGTAACTGTACTAAAGGTTACAAACTTTCACTCGAATTGCAATTAGATTATTGGACTTTAATTGCCAACAACTAGATTTCTTAACTTGTACTTTACTTGTAATTAGATCACTGAACTTTAATTTAACGGCAACTGGGTCACTAAACTTTGATTGCCGTCAATTTAATCATTGAACTTTTATTTAATTGCAATTATCATACTTAATAAATATGACATTGACATATATTAGAAGTTGCTGAGTGTTATTTCACGATGACATGTTAACATGGCAATTAGTCGAAGATTATTTAGAATTACTATGTTTATTCTTCAATCTTTCCTCTCTAATAAGATGTCTCTTGTGTTATTACGTTTCTTGATTTCTTCGAATTTAATTTGATGACTAATAATTTTGTGTTAATAGTGCGACTTTGTTGCAACTAAACAAAAGTTAAGTGATTTGATTGCTGGTAATTGAAGTTGAGTAACCTAATTTCTGTTGCATTAAAGTTTAGTGATCTAACAAGAAGCAATTAAAGTCTAGTGACATGTTTGTAAGTAGAGCGAAAGTTCGGTGACTTCTAGTACAATTAACCCTTTACGGATGGCATTAGCCATTGTAAGTTCATTATAGTTATAACAGAGGGAAAACTTACTGTTAAAGCTTAGGAGAAAGCTGCTTTTCGGTTGCATAACATTTCACCTGATTGAATGTGAATGTCAAAAGTTTATTTGATTTCTTGTTATAATAATAGTTCTAATTTCTATGAATTCATAAGCTAATTATGTATATAAATAACCTCAATCATAGGAAGCAGCAGAACGTCTTGGTGAAGAGCTTATCAAGACTTGTGTAGATCTCAACATTAATGAAATCTCTTGTTATGACCGCAACGGATTTGCTCGTGGAGAACGAATGCAGGGTTTTGAAATTGCCATTAGTCGTCATGGATTCTTGCCGCGATAAGTTTGCATCATTAGGCCTTTGCCGACAATCCAATGATCGTGTGTACAACAAATACAGAGACACAGACGAAGACTGGTATTAATCTTGAAATGCTTGTTAAGTGTCTTCATTGATGAACTGTAACGTGAAGCTTTCAGAATACATCACCAATCAGTCTTGCAGGACTGTTCTAGTATTGAATTTCCTGTGTAGGTGCTTGGGAATATTTATATTGAATTCATAATACACTTGAACTTTGATGTGACAACCATTTAGAATCTGCTAAAGAATGAAATTTACCAGGGCTCTCGAACAACGAGTTGATTTGGTGGCTCTATACAAGGCGTATTCCTCTTCTCATTCCCTCTCTACATATATATAACAACAATCCCTCATCAGTCATCCCTCATTGTCAGAAGAAGAGTCAGAATCAAGGCTATTACTACAAACTATACTGCTAATATGAATATTAGTAATCTTCTACACACACAAAACGTGATGAATGTTTCTACAAAACGTGGTATCACTCGACCAAACAATTTTCTTCTCTCCCTTTTAAGTGCGAGTAACGGAGTTAATCACCACAGCAGACAGCAGACTGTGTCTCTTGAATCTTCTGCCAGAGGCAGAGCATCTCCCTGGGACTTTGGTAGTGGGCAATAACAAAACCGTCCTTGCAACCCTCGTTAAAAATCCGGTCATCCTTCTCATATCTAACATTTAAGCCTTTCTTCTTCATGTCAGCAATCCAGATTCCCATTGCAACATCTTCCAGCTTGAACATCTGCCACAATGAGTTGTAAATTCAAAAAATTATGTGAATGCTTGAGGTTATGAGTTATGACTGAAATGATACTGATTTAACACATCCGGAATCAAGTCACTTATGATAGGTTTGTCATGAACTCAAGCTATAGCAAAGAAGACTCGATGGTCAATGGGGACTGAGATGCTGCAAAGACTAGAAGGATACAATAGAATACAATAATATAATATAGTAGATATTGTGTTTGCAATCTCATATTCTACCTTTACGCGCCCTTTTCTCTGCTTCCTGTAAATTGCCTTCGCTATATCACTTGACACAACATAACCAGGACCATGCGCCCAAGGAGGGTAAGCATCTTCAGCCCATTCCTAAAAGTTAGTTTGAAAGGCAGTAAGATCAATCCCATGCATTAAAAACACAATACCACTACGAAAGACATTTTTATTTTTATATTTTTTTGGGTCAAGAGGGATGGTATTTCTGGACTAAGAGCCCAGAAGAAAATTCTCAACTCGAGAAAGGAATGAGCGCGTTTGAGAAATATTTCGATAACTTAATATAATCACGGTTAATCATATGACGAAATTAACAGTGATGATTACCTCCAGACTAATATACCACTTGCTATCAGGATCCCTATGAGGGTGTGAATCTGAATTGATCAGGCCATATAGCAAACCATGGGTTGTATTGATCCTTTGTAAAGAAAGCAAGACTTCATCGACACGAACAAATGCATCATCATCTGTTTTCATGACAAATTTTGCGGAAACTTCCTGCGTCTGTTGAAAAGATGGTAATCAGCTACATGGAAGGAGTCCTCCATGAGTTATGAATGGAAGAGGACTTTACCCCAAAGAT
>CAVNYN010212980.1:0-166166 GCA_963692815.1 Nyctanthes arbor-tristis
CTCACATCTACAAATTGCGTAACAAATCCTCTTAATACCTTTAAAAACAGAATTTTAACACCACAGGTCAGTGTTGTGCAGTTCTTTTTTTTTCACGTGTATGCATATGTAAGAAATCAGCCCACTGAACCCATTTTAGCCAATTGATTTCATATTATACAAGGCAAAAAAAATCCTAGAATCTAAGCGTTAGGTCTGTTTGGTCATATGTAATTGTTAAAAAAAATGTTTATCTTTGAGCACTATGTGTTTGGGTTCATTGAATTACTTCTTCAACATTCAAGAATCAACATATTTTATTTCTCCTTTTGTAAATTGGTATGAAGTCTCAATTTTTTAATATAATTATTTTATAGCCTTTGCATTGTTTTGCTTTTCTTTCACTGTGTTGCGTAATTGATATGCCATTATTGGGTTGTTTGCTATTTTTTAATTACAAGATATTAGACGATTGCAATTGGTAATTATGTATGATGAAGAATGTAGTTCTTTGTCATAAAAATTAAAATGCCCAAATTTTGAATAAGCATGTGGCAAAGCCCAAACTTGATTAATTTTAACTTTGAACAAAAAATAAAAAAGTATATATACTGTACTTTTATAACTCTTTCTCTCTACTCTATTTTCCTTTTTCCTTTTTTTTTTTTGAAATTTGAATAAATATCTCATATTGTCTTCAACCATGCACAAAAAATTCCTAGATAAATCATAATTGTGTTTGTTCACTAAACAATTTTAATTTCGACTAGTCTTAATATTAGTGCATACTTTTGGTTCTTGTTATCATTGACTAGATATTTGATATGTATTTATTTTTTATTTATTCTTTTAGTCAGGAGCTGATGATTGATCTATTTTTGTAATGGTAAAATCTCGTTGAACACAAGCTTACTAGGTAATTTGATATCTTGTTTTGATTTTTCTTTTTCTTTTTTTATTTTTTGGTTTGGTTGGGTTATAGTTCTTTGAAAACAGCAAACTATACCAGATCAAACTTTCATCTGATATGTGGCTCCCCTATGCTTCAAATAGTAATCAACCTCATCCAAATAATGGTAAATCACTCTATTTAGATTCTACTTGAGTGCAATGCTTGCTTATACAATATATAGCCATGAGCAGCAGCCCATAGAGATAGATTGCTTCTGAAAATCCACCACAATTTACACTCAAAAGCCCTTGTCATATTATCGATCTCTCTAATGCCTAGGCTTCCTTTTATAGGAAAGCATATTTTCTGTGAGTTGGACCGATGTACATGCCTATGATCTGACTATCCCCCAAAGGAAAGCATTCTTAATCTTCTGCAGCTGACCAGCACACTTTTAGGTGGACACTTCAGTTGCAAGATTAGAAGAAGAATGGAATTTAACATAGCCTTTCTGCTTACTGATGCTTCCCACAGCAAATAGAAATGTGACTTCCCATCCAATGTCTATCTTGGTGATCTCAACATGCCTTTGTTGATCTGAGAATAATATGTTTGTAATATGTAGTCATAGATATTGTAGTTAACTCTGTGCACCTCAACATTCCTTGTTCAAGGGGCAAAGGTCGTATCTGAATAGCATAAGAAATATGATTTTATACATGTAGAAAATATTGTCTTGGGTATCATGTCATTGGCTATAGCACCAATATAGAGGCATACCCACAAATAAATATGCAATGGTAATGTATAGTTCAAGTGTAGGGTGGGAAACAGAAGCTGACTAAATTAATTAAAAGATGAGTGGAAAACAATATCTTATTGTGTATTCCCAGTTACTGTGAAACTGCTTGACGGTTTTGGCTGAAATATAACTGCTGCATAGTTATGATGTTAACCAATTAATAGTTTCTTTGACACTATCAGTAACAATGGCTGACACAATGGCGCATGGTGGTGACGGTGGGGACAGACCACCAAGCTGGCCAGCAGGAGGTCCTTTGGGGAGACACTACGCAAGAGGTACGAATGTGGATAGTTCTTTCTGGATGCGTAATATATACATAGGGATACTAGAATCTGCTTAACTAGGTAGAATAATAATTGCACGATAGTGGTAATGTGTAAAAGCTTGTATGTTATTTGTAACTGTAGAATATCATATCTACATTCTACATTTGCAACTGCAAGATATGTAGAGTGACGGTAGCCTGAGATAGGAGACATATTCTGTCAAAGAATGAGGAAATGACATAGGGAAAATAGAATACAAAAATGAAAACCGTATATTTTGCTTCCTCAGTTGCAAATTCGTTTACGGTATTATTTCTTCTAATTTTTCTATTTTAACATAGGTAAAAATCCTATTCCTAGTAATATTTTTTCTTTGTTATTATAGAGTCATATTATAACCAAAGATAATGGCGATTGTAGATCTGTTTACACATCTTGTAAGTTTCATCTATACCAGTATGTCTCATTTTTTTCTACACTACATTTTGCATTTATTCATGGCAGTACCATTGAGAAACAGACAGAGGTGAAGTCCGAGAGAACTTCTAGAGAAATGGTGGAGGGGAAATAACCAGCAGCCACTCCCCATAGAGTTTGCCATGATGAATGGTAGGCTGCGGGTCGTTGGGTCGAATGTAACCTATCTAAATGCACTGGTAAGGGAGCAAGTCAGGGAAAATATTGTGCCATGCTACAAGCACTGGAATAGGATTCCCATAAATGAGAGGCATAGTGTTCTGGAAACTATGGGGGTTAGTATTCTTAATCCCTTTGCTGTAGGTAGTTCACTAGATAAACATTGAGAATTGCTTCCTAGTAATGAAATTTGTTGGCTGTCGTTTGTTTATACCTGCTTTATTGGATGTATGGCAAATCTTCCATCGTTTTTTAATTTTTTTATTTTTTAAATTGACCTATAGGGGCGACAAAATCGTCCCGATAGCTATTTTTTAAAAATATAAAACCACATTTTGCCGCGACATATCGTTCCTATAGTAATACTACAGGGACGACATGTCGTTTCAATAAGGGCAAAAGGTATAGAGTCGACAAAGTCGCTCCAATATATCAAAAGCAGCGGGCCTGTTGGAACGACCTACTTAGGGGCGACATGTCGCTGCAACTAACCAATTGCAGCGACTTATAGACCTATAGGGGTGACACAATTGGCCTCTACATGCCCAACTTCTTGTAGATGCGTGGAAATAGTTTGGCAAATACCACATGCCTCACTACATTTATTGATTTATTTTGTGGCTTTGGAAGTTTAAGTTCTAGATCCCTTTTGGATGATATCACCAATGTTATAAGTTCTTTAAATAATTATCAATTTGTTGATCAACCGCTTTAATTTCTTGCGTATGTTATAACGGAAAATGTTTCATTCATAATTGTATATCAAGTCATTCTATAAGTATTTTCTTCCATTAAAAGTAATGATTTATTCATTTAGTTTGAATATTTGTGTTCTTTTAATAAAGCCCTTCAACTTTTTTGACTTATGAAATCCTCTATTGGATTATGTATACTAATCTCTACCTCTCCTCATATGTAATATTAAAATCACCAATGTCCCAATAACTAATATTGGATTAATTAATAAATTAAGCAGCTCTAATTATCGGGTGTTACAAACTCCCCACGTCCTCAAAACTCTCACAGGCTCATTATTTCAAACATACTATTGTTATACTGCTTTGATTTAATTTAGTTTAGATAAACGAAGTTAGATAGAATAAGAGATAATTTAACTTGTAATACAGTAAATCATCATTAATTCTATATTATACAATAGAAATCATCATTCTATCTAATACTTATAACATACTAGTTTGCAAACTTATCTTCACTAGTTTGCATACTGGTTATATGTTCCGTAGTTTTCATTCGTTCATCTTCAATAATATAAGTTCACTTCAAGATCCAAATATCTATGAAATATTGCCACTGTCAATTGAGGGGCCTACCATTAGAAGCCATGTAACTCGTGTAAAAAATACAGTTCTTCATGAACGGGCCTTACATGGCTCTCTTATCATGGCAGATACTTCATCATAAAGTAAACAAAGTGGACTCCAATTTACAAATGTTGACAGAATAATGCCACTGCAAGTCTGCAAAATGATAGGCTTACCATTAAAAATCGTATAACTCATGCAAAACATGCTATAAGTAAAAAAACGTAGCTCATTTGCCTCTCTTATCATACCAGTTCCTTCATCAAATGCTGTGCTTGCAAGTGCTGCCATTACATGGCGTTTAACTCCTACAAGAAGTGCAACTCGACGGAGACGCAGATCATTTGGCTGCCTTATCATGCCGGTTGCTCCTTCAAGTGAGATACGAGCAAGGCAACGTTTCCTAAATACTGCTCATAAGAGACGATCATGTGCATGTCAAACTATTGAGCAGTGATCCAGGGAAAGAGCATTAAACACTACTTGTAGAAAAGATTTGCATGAAATACAAACTGTGGAGCAATGGTCCACAGAACAAATTTTAAACACTGCTTATAAAAAAAGGCATATGCAAGGTGAATGACTAGGTGAAGTGCTGCAGCAATAGTTTCACATGCTACTGATACAAGGAATATGACCAATCAAGTGAAATTATGGATGAAGGAACTACTAATGATGCCATGGATGATAATACGATGAATTAGCCTTCATCAATTTCTTCCTCTCAATGTTTCTAGAAGTCATCGAGAACTTAAGTGCGTCAATTGTTCGAAATGTCATAAATCTCACAAATGTTCTGAGTATGTGGATATTGCTTGTGAGAGATCCGATGTGATATGACCGCACCTAAGTTTAGTGCAGATAATTACATAGATCCCGGAAGCGTCCCTGTTGAATTACCACGGTTAACTAATTTGGAGAAGATTCTTATTGCTTAGGTTCATCCAATGATGTCAGTTTACCGTATTAAGGGACAACAATATAAATACGGTGGCAACGTGATAAAATTTGCTCAGAATATCAATTCAATTGCTTCTATTTTGCCATTCAACTTGGCAAATTTATCTGCCATATTGATCGTAAATAATATTTGGGCTCATGCTACTAAAGAATTTCAAAGTACGTCGTCAATATGTTCATCAAGCTTTGGTCTGGCTAAAAGAAAATCATATTTGTTATAGAGATATAATCATTGATGACAAATCCTTAACCAGTTTACCAGAAGATGGCATTCTTCATGATATTCCGCAGGTTTCTAGTTTTGAAGATAATGAATATATTTCAAGAAAAACTCCAACAACTTGCATATTCTGTGGGGACTCTTATTTCCGGGCTTCAACCTAAGCAACAAGTATGTATAAAGAGGCATTTTATGTACTAGATGTTGACCATACTATTTTTAACATGCATCAGACCAACGTTGGATTAGATGAGTTCTCCACGCCAAGTTATATTAAAATGGTTTTCTGTGTGTTATTTCAGACAAGCTCATCCAAGAAAGTTAAGTTCATCAGAATTCTTTCAGTATTTGATGAAGTATTTTGATAGGCATTTTGCTAAAGATTCGATATTTTGCTTGGAATTCTATTTCAAGGTGGCGTGCTCTGTCTCTGGGTGATGTGTATATGAAGAAAAATCTTACTGATGCCGAGTTATCTATTCTGGATATTCAAAATATGGTTACTTCTAGTGACAAAAGACTTGCTAACCGACTTTCTTACTATACCAAGTCAATAAGAGAAACACATGCTTATTAGTCTATGAGATTGAAAGAGTTAAATACAATGGTAAAACAATTAGAGCACCTACCATATTCTTTATGCTGAGTGCAGCTAACTTGCAATGGTCAGAATTGTTTGACTCGTTGGATCCTTCAATCAATGACAACACACCGTCTAATGTTGATCAGTGAAAACGATGTGCACAGCTGGTTAGTGAAAATCCACGCATTAGCTTAGTTCTTTCAAAAAAGATTTGAACTTTTCTTTAAACATTTTATGATAAAGGAATTTGGTTGTTGATTTTTGGTATTGGTTCGGACCGTGGAAGCGGGCATGTTCATTGGTTTTTGTGGCTTGCTGATGCTTCATTAGTTGATCGTCTAACAAACGTGTAGAAAAGAATAGAATTATTGAATACTTTGATCGTCTTGTATCTATATATGTTCCTATGCAAGAACACCCTTGTACACCTATTTTGCCAGTAGAAGTTAATATTGAGTTGGACGATGCCGACTATGCATCTTTAATCAATTGGGTAAAGTGGCACTCCAGATATGGAACGTAGTATTGCTCCAACATAAAGCAACAAAGCATATGGTTTGTCCTTTTAAGTATCCTTTCGACATTGTTGATTATTATTCTATTATTGAAGACCCCCTAACAGTAAAATTTTTTGGTTCTTGGGATGTCGAATGATCCTTTGGTTTGTTCTCATAATAGAAAGGCTCTTCAAACTTGGCGAGCGAACACTGATTGGTTAGCTACTGTTTCTATTTAGTAGTGATATATTATATTACGAAATATGCATCTAAAGCTGAACCTTCATTCAAATCAGTTATGGACACTTTAGAATAAATTGTAGATGACGTTCATCGACCATGTCCAACATTGAGGTCTACAATCAAATGTTTATTGATAAAAAAAATGTCTCAGAGAGGGATATATCTACTCAGAAGGTTTGTCACATGCTCAGGTGTTATCCTCTTATAAAGTCATCTAGAAATTTTGTACTTTTGAATGTTAGTGAGAATACCATGTTCTGGGAAGCTATACGCCAAAGTCATGATGCAAATGTGAAGATGTTTTAGGAATGAATCCAAGTTTTGTCATTTGTTATATGAATCATCCTCCCGAGTGTAAACATTTATCACTTCTTGAGATGGTGAAAAAACATTATTTTAGCAAAAATTGTAGGTAGAAATCTAAAGTTGATTATGTTGTTTGTCTTTCCTGTGCTTGATGATTGTGCCCTCCTTGAAAATGGTGAAACACGTGAACTATATTACCACAAATAGGTTTTACTTCACTGTTGTTATCGTAACTTAGCCAAAGCAGAATGTAAGTGTGGGACATGGGCTGCCCGATACGTTGCTTTTGGATTGTTAGCAACGAATATGGTTAGGCAAGTTGATATAGTTGACGAGGAATTTGAGGAAGAAGAAGATATAGATTTGGAACGTGAGAATATTCTTCGAGAAAAGTGGGTGCTCGAGGCATCCATGGGGCCAAGGTTTGACATTGTAGAGGATGTAGAGCTGAGATTAGGTGATAGAGGAAATTAGGCACTACCCTGCCCAACCCAACCATATTTGAAAAATACTTCTTTCTAAAACATTTTCGCAAAATATTGTTTTTATTTATTCTAATTGTATTGGCATTTTATTAATTAAGTTTTTAAATAATCAAATTATTCCATTTTTCACTCATCAATTTGCATTTTATTAGTGGGAATTAATTAAATAGTATAAAAGGCATTCTCTCTCATCTGATTTTTGAGCTCCATTGTCTTCTCCCTCTTCTCTCTATCAAATGATTTCCACAATTTTTCTTCAAGTTTCCCGATTAGATTTCACAGCGATGTCATAGCAGCGAATATTCCGAGTCCGTATATATTTTTTCCATGGAATTTTGATTTCTAAATCTCTTCTTTTTCCCCTAGACGTTTTTGATGAAGCTTTAGGTGTTCAATGTATTTTTTGAGATCCATTTTTTGATTTTTTTTCCGTGTTTTCTTTTAGTTTATTATTATCATTACAATTATCCTTGTTACAATTCTCGTCATTTATTCTCATTATATGGTGGATAAAATTATACCGGTTGTGTAATAAGTTCACATATTGAGTAACATGTTCCATTAGTTTTGTAAATTAACTTGTGTGTTATTAATTTCTTTTAGTTTATTCTTGTTACAATTATCTTCGTTACAATTCTCGTCAATAATTCTTATTACAAGGTAGATATAAGTTTACAAATTGTGGAAATTTATTATAGGTCGTCGAAAAGTTAACATATCATGTAATAAGTTTCATCAACTCCATTAAATCATGTTGTAGTTTGTATTAGTTTCATTGTTATTAACAAGTTTTATGAAATTTAATCAAGGATTGCACGCTGTTCAAATTTGAAGGAAGTTACATGTTGTGTAATAAGTTTCAGGATTTCATCACCTTTATATTTTACACACTTAAAAACTTAATATCAAATAAATTACATTGTAACATCTTTCAGGAAAACAATGTGTAATGTACGAATTGTAACAAGTTACACATAACGTACGAATTGTAATAAATTACACTGTAATGTATTTCACAAAAGCAACATATAATGTATGAATTGTAACAAATTACACGACAACAATGTGTAATGTATGAATTGTAACATATTACATTAACAAACGTAAGAAAAGTGCTAAACTTTATCTCTTCAAGGTGGAAAAGAAATTACATTTAATTAGTGTTTCATTTATGGTAGGATACGATTAGTGTGAAAGAAAGATTAGTGTTTTAGTTATGGTAGGAGATAATTATATTAATGATTGATTTTAATTATTTCTTTCCTTTTTTGCATGTATTAATAACTTCTTTTTGTTCTTTCTTTCCCTTTCCATTTCATATTTCCTTAAATTGAGGAAGTATTTTTGCAATTAGTATAGTCAAACTAGTTCAAATACTCGATTTGTTACAATTTGTAGTATTTTCCAAATAGTTACATTTGTAACAAGTTACGGATGTGATATTGACACCATTCATAATTGGTGAAAAGGTTTAAATCAATATCCAAATATTGATCTTAGAAAGGAAATTGACCTATAATCACTTGGGACTTGTTGAAGATGCTAACATTGAATTGTTGAAAGATAGTTCAGTCATTCTGCTTACTAGTTTGCCAAAGCTCTTGATTTTGTATTAGCATCTCTATAAGATAAAAAAAACTCATCCATATGGTTATTTCTAGAGGAACTAGCACTGGAAAGTCGACGTTTGTAAATGCAATTGTTAATTCTGTAATCAATTTGTTTCATTGCAAGAAAGCAGTTCGGATCATGGCCACAACCGATATGGCTGCATTTAATATTGGTGGCGTGACCATCGACCATGAACTTGCTATAAGTGCAGAAAGAAAACCTTTCCAACTATATATCCATGTTGCGGTGGATCAATACAGACGAATGCAGGAAGATTTCAGGGATATAGAGCTTATTATTATTAATAAATAAAGTATGTTGGGAAGGGCAATGCTTGTTAATGTTGACTTCCGATGTCGTGATATATTCGGAAACAATGATGTATTTAGGGGTTTTTTTGTTATATTGGTTGGTGATATACGCTAGCTACCACTGGTATTTGATAGTCCACTATACTCAAGTAGAGGAAGTTATATGTGTGGCATGCTAGCTTATTCTGCGTTTGATATATGTGTTAGACTCTTCTATATATTTTGACAAGAAGGATAAGAGCAGGCATCTTTCAGAGAAGCTGTGGAGAGGCTAGGTAACGGAACCTCTTCTATCGATGATTGGTATATGTTTAAGACTCGAGATTATTTTATTCTCAATATAGAAGAGGTTAATAATTTTAGATATGCTCTCTATTTATTTCCTACAAAACAGGCTGCTAATAACTATAATTATGAAATATTGACTAGACTTGGAAACCCAATTGCAAGGATAGTTTCAAAAAGCAACTATGAAACTGCATCCACAGCTGAAGCCAATCAAGCCAAAGGATTGGAGAAAGTAATTTGTATATCTATTGGAGCCTGTGTCATGCTTCGTGCTAACCTTGGAACACATCATGGGTTGGTAAATAGAACAATGTGTACTGGTATGGAAATTGTTTATGCTCTTAATTGCAAATCACCATGTGATATGCCGCTTGATGTTAATGGTGGATTTTGATAATTACAGTGTCCCAATTTTTGTAATGGCACCAACACAATACCTATTCCTCCAATAACATCTAATTAGAAGTCATCAAGTGGAGCATCTTTTCCAAGAACATAATTGCTGATTGTTTTATGTTGGGTAATTACAGTTTACAAAATTCAAGGGTTACACAGGTGATGAAGAAAGTCTAGGACTCACTTTTGTTGCATTATCATGAACGAGAAAGTTATAAGGTCTTGCATTTAATCCAATGATTACTTATGAAAGACTACAAAAAAATAGGTAAATGCAAGGGACTCAAAGGAAAAAGAGAGGTTGAGGAATGTTTGTGCTCCATAGAAATTGTAAGTGAATAACTTAATATGCTTCTTATTTACATATTATTGTTCACGATAATCTTAAAATGTCATTGCTTTTGATATAGTGACTTCATTGTAGTTAAATTGCAAATTGATTGGTAAGTCAAGTTACCAGTTTTCACCTTCATTATTTTTCATTTCAGTGCATAAATTGAAATAGGATCTCTTATTTTAATTAACAAAGTAAATTTTGTCATGTTTCATTGTTGAGACTATATTTAGATTTGTTGATGGCTTTCATTTAATAGCCCTTTTGTGGAGATGACGACCAAGATTTGTCCATCAAGGATGTGCAAGTTCTCCAATTGGTGGAATTGATCTTCATCAAAGAAGACGCTTGGCAAGACTTTAAAGAATAGGGAGGTGGAAACTTAGATTTCACAAATGCAAACGACAACTAAGGAAGGTTCTTCAATAGGGGAGATGGCAAGAACTCGAGAGTGAAGGAAGTGAGAATTAGAATTTCGGTGCCAGTTGGGAACAAGGTTAGTCAATTTTTCTGTCATTTGAGCTTTTTTCATCAAGGTTAGGATTCCGGTGCCATTTGGGAAAAGTTTAGCTCTAGTTGGGGAACAAGGTTGTGCTAGGTGGTTTTTTTATTCTATTTTTCCATCATTTCATTATTCATTCATTATTTTATGTGATTATTTTTATTTTTTTGTTTGATTATTTGTGGTTAGATTTTTGTTGACAAGTTATTGATCTCATATTTTTGTTCTTTAAGTTAGGGGGTTGGTGAGAAGTGGTGTCATACGTCAAATGTTTTACAGTAACTATGGCAGGGGTAAAAGTAGTCCTTTTTTTGTTACTTACGGCTTTAACTTTTTTGGAAACAGTAGTTACTTATGCTGCTTGTTACTCATTATTGCTACGACTGGTCCATACCCTCTTCATATTTGTTATTTATTGCTATACCGATAAGTGGTTTCCTCGTGCTCGTTCTTTGTAAACTGTTTGTTACTCATTATTGTTATGAACAGTCAGTATCTTCTTCATTATAGTTAGTCATTATTGTATTCCCACTGGGTTCATTATGGTCAAAATACTTTAAATGAATGTTTATTTTGTTAGTTAGGGACACTTTTAAGATGTACTTTACCCCTTTTTTTTTGCTTTCTCATTGTTGAAAATTCCATTGCTTGAATCTTCTTTATTCAAGTGTCATTTTTAAGATGTATTTTACCCCTTTTTTCTTGTTGTTGTGAGTTTCTGTATTCCTTTAAGTTGATTACTATCTGAATACTTTTCAAATCATTCGTCACTCCTCCTATTTTTGTTTCTCCTTCATATGTTACTCATTACCGCATCGACCAGTGGTTACCATATTCCCCTTAAGTTCATCACTATCAAAATACTTTAGATGAATTACTTAGTGGCACTTTTAAAATTTACTTTAGCTTTTTTTTTCCTCATTGTTGAAAAATCCATTGCTTGAATCTTCTTGATTCAAAAATGTCATTTTAATTTTGGTTCTTATTATTGTAAGTTTCCGTATTCCCTTAAGTTCATTACTGTATGAAGACTTTTCAAATAATTTCTCAATTAGTTTCATTTCTCAATTAGTTTATGATGAAAATCCCCCCTTTTTTGACTCCTTTATATTTGTTACTATACGTATCAGCTAGTTGTTACCATATTCTTCCTAAGTTCATTACCACTAAAAAACTTCAAAAAATGTTTTTATTCAAATGACATTTTTAATTTTGGTGCTCATTCTTGTTTTTTTTTCTTTGTCCAGGACTGGGACTACCTGCTACCAAAGGCCTTTGGTAGCTAGGCAAGGTCCAGAGTCATAGTGAAGGTCGTATATTTACTATGCTTGGTTCTAGGTTTAATGAATTTCAGAGAGATTTCTTTCGCCAATAATGTTTTTGATGCCTTCTAGATGGAAAGTATATCTGCCTTAACAAACAATTCATTCACTGAGTTTTGATTCTCGAGGTTAAACAAGGAAAAAAAGATGAGATGTGGTTCAATTTTAATGGAAAATTAGCAAGGTTTTCCATCAAGGAATTTTCCCTCATTACTGGTCTCCGTTACATTAGGGAAGCAAACAAGAAAAAGTTCCGTCATGCATATAATAGGCTGAGATATGAGTATTTTACGGATTTTAGCAATGTTAATATCCCAGCTTTACTAGAAGTTTTTAATAATGATTCAATGACAGATGATAAAGACATTGTCAGCTTGGGAATTCTGTGTATGCTTACTCTTCATATGTACACAGTTAAGTACTCAAAAGCAATAGAAGATACTTTAATGGTCTTGGTTAAAGATGGCAACGGGTTGGGTTAGGGGCAGATTGGCCCTGCCCCACCTCGACTGATAAGATTATGCTGTCCCAACCCGCCCTGACTATTTCGAGTCGGTTTGGGGCAACAAACTACCCCATTTATTTATTTTTTTTGTTTTTTATTTGGGTAATTTCTTCAAACTTTGAAGATGGGTTTTTGAGGTTTCATTTGGGAATTGGATTTGGGGTAATTGATGGCTTGGGGACTTGGGGTTTTGTAATTTTTTTTAAAATTAGACAGATCAGGGTAGATCGAGGCGAGCATTATCCGCCACACCTCACGACTGGTGGTGGGTCTGCTGATTGCACCCCGACCTATGCCGCCAACCTACAGAGTGGCATTTTTCCGCCCCGTTTAGATTGAGGCACCGTGTGAGGTTGGGTTGGAGTATATTACCATCTCTAGTCTTGGATGATTCAAGAGAGAGAGAGAGAGAGAAAGACACATATGCATGGGGCACGAAGCTATTCAATTACACGCTTAGGCATTTTAAAGGAGGACTGAGGAACACGACCACGTCTAAGCTGAGAAACCGATGCCTGAACATTGGATATCGTATCAATGGATATCTTGTTGCATTTCAAGTCTGGATATACAAGGCATTACCAGAGCTCCAAGGTCTAGTTTGCACAAAGCATGGTGATCATTTCCCGCAAGATCTTAAACTAGACATTTGATGTGGTTGGACATCTTGAACTGGACGTTACGAAGGAACTTTTTGCACGCCACCTGGTTTGCATCCTTTTCAAATTCTAATTGTTCTCATTTTACATTTGTTCCCTTATCGTATTGTTTGCTTATTATATTGTATGTGCTTGCCGACCCCTCATGCTTTTAGATATTATGGGGTTTTTTTAATTATTATTCTCAGCTACAGGTTACCAAACTGGAGGCCACTAATATATAGTTAGCTCAGTCCTATGCTATCAAACTATATGAAAATGTAACCTTCGATAGGTAGGTGCACCAGATAGTATAGGAAACTTTCCCAGCCCACGTCCAGAAGACCTTACAAAGTTGTGTAACCATGTTTCGGTGCCGTCTACTAGCAAGAGTATACCTAATAATGGAATTGAGCAAATAGAGATGAATTTGAATCAAGTGACATGTTATCACAATGATATTTGAATATCTAAGAGCTTGAAATTATCCTCTCTATTCTTTAATTTATAATTTTACCTACAATTGATTTGATATTTGATTTGATAGCTGCTCAATTACAACCATATATTTCAAATAATGAGCATCAGACAATCTCTAAATCCTTATCCTTTTTTCCTCCTCTTTTGTATTTCTCAGTTTTTCCATTTAGCTATTGAAACTATTAGCTACTTTTTTTTTTTAAAGTTGGTTCAGGGGGAAGAGGATGTTGAAGTAGCAATGTTAGAGGATGAACATGTTGATGTGACAATTATAATAAAAGAATGGCAACGACATGCCTAATCTCAAGAGGGAGATTCTAGCGTGGATTCTCCTATTTTTCGAGTGCAGACTAATAGCACCAATCAGGTTCAACAAGTGTCCCCAAAAGTCCCTAGTTCTTTGAACATAACTAGAACTAATCGTACTAAAATGACAAACACCGCAAGAAAGCTCAATTTCAAGGATGATGAGGTATTTTGATATATTTTTTTCATTTAATTCTTTAAAAATAATTTTTCTTTCAAGCTTCATATTTCATAAGAACAATGTATTCGGTGTTAATGTAAAAAAATCACTATTTAGAGGTGTTCAGGCTGATTTTGTTGAACTACCAGTGCTGATAATGAAGGTATTATTTGGTTTTCTCTTAAGGAAGCATAATTCATGTGTGAACGTGTTTTTTTTAACGGTTATTCATTTATTTTCATTTTTTAAAAATTTTTTTCCTTACAAACTTTAGATCCTTAGAGGACGGATAAAGGAGATATTCACACTGTATGAAGCATTAAACAAACAATTCCACAAAACGAGGGGGACGTGCAGAAAACTCTGGATGAGTTTAAGGTTGAGTTTTCAAATATGAAAGATTAGATTTTCAGATCGTTGTCTTAGAATGACAAGAGGTGTTATCCCCTCGTCCCGCCACATGAGGAGGTGCAATTCTTATTTTCAATAGGAGGATTCCCCTTGTCTAGCTCGTATATTTTGTTTGTCTTTTTACTTGATGTTACTGCTGTTTTTGTACAATACCATTGCATTCAGTCATCTATTTAGCTCCTTTTCTTTTTTCTTTTCAGTTTTTCCTTTATTTTTATATTTTAAATTATTGTTTTATAAAGAATATTTCTGGAAGGTCATTTAATGAAAGTGTCACCAGGAAAATGCCAATATTCAAATCACAATGCCAACGTAATATAAGCTCATGTGTTCTGCAAGGTAATTATTGTTTTTATTGCTTTTTTTAATTATTTATGCAGTCGAACTCCACAAGTTCTAAGACTCCAAATTTGCCGCTAAAAAGAGTTCAAATGCTCGCTCCATGCATAAGATCTCCATTTGTGCAGTCTTTTTCATCTAGCTGTGTTATGGCTTTTACCCCGGAACGACACATTTTCAAGTACTCAGATTATCTTGCCATATTAGACCAAAAGGATGTGGATGAGTATGAGAAATGGTATGTGATGGTTACTGGCCAAACAATCGGCACAGTATTTTCTTTTTTGCAAAAAATATTTTCCTCATTTGAACTCTTCCCTATCAATGTTCAAGCCCAACATAATGACATGAGTACTCATTTAGTATAGAAACAATAAATTTCTAAAAAATATGGTGAGTTTTCTAGTGCCAATGACACTCGGGCATATCAAGATAGACGACAAAATGTGGTGGTACAATATTCAAAACATGGACAGGCCGTTGTCGTCATCTGTAGGCATAATCTTTATATTTTTTAACACGATTGTTTTTTTTTTTTTTTGGTTCTCGTACCTTGAAATGTTTCATTTGTCCTTATTTTTTGCCACATAATCTAATGCGGCACATAGCCGCAATGTTCCATTACTTCAGGATTTTCACATCATTGAATTTTGGCAAACCAAACAAGGCTACATCCGCAGACCCCTTTTTTCCAAAATAGAATGAAGGCAATCTACCAAACATTTCAAAGGAAGGGAATCCACAACTGATCGAGAAAGAAAAACAACCAGAAATATGTATGTACCCAACTAGAACTTATATACTCTCATCGGTCTAGGGAATTTGCTTTTTTTTTTTTGAAAACAAAACTCACTAGGATGTGATGCAAACAGACAAGACAGCCTTTTTAATTCAGTAGATAGAAGAGACTATTAAATAGATAAGGAGTGGATAACTCTAACTCTTCTAAGGTAGCAAAATTCCTTGTCGCATAAGTAGTGACCTGTACATTAATATCAACAAAAAGAAAGTCCGATAGCTGAGTTACACAGAAAAATGGCATCAACGCCTATACTATCCTATATTGGTCTTGAGGGAAGGAGGAGGCTAGATCTGCCAAAAGATGGTTATCAGTTCAGTGTAAACTGGGCTACAGTAGACTATGTGTACATGTTTGTCTTCTTGGATAACCACAAACACTAGATTTTGGTGGATTTTGATTTAAATGGGTAGAAGCTTGATGTTTATAATTCATATAGAAGGAAGTACACTGATGCTTCTTCAATACAGCTTATCGACCATATACGATCCATCATCCTAATGCTCGTTAGGAATTTTGGTGTTCTTTCTCTTGAGATTGCAGCTACTACAATGTCATGCCATGTTATGTTCAAGTTCTCGGCAAAAGCAAAATGAGTGTGATTTTTTATTTATTTTATTTTTTATTTTTGCTAAAGTTACTAAGATATTACACATATAATTATTTTCTTGTCTGTTTTTTAGCTTGTAGCTCTCAACTTTACACCTCTCAGGACGGATTGTGGAGTTTTTATAATCAAGTATGTAGAGTATTTGTTCATGAACAAGTGTGCTAGCATGCTGAGTCCCATTTACAACGTGTTTGCTCAGAAGAACATGGCCATTCAGCTTTTCAGATTTTGGAAAGAAAAGCCTAAAGCTATGCTCGCATGAACAAGATGGAATGATAAATGTTCTGGTCACTTTTCCTTTTTAATTTGGCTATTCGAGGTTGATAGTACATCTCTCGAAATGTTGATATACTATCCCTCACCAGTATTTTAGAGTCATGAATTTTGATTCCACTCTAGCATTTGCAATGTTCCTCACCATTCAACTCTTAGATTTTTTTTTTTTAAATGAAATGTGGACTTTTGATGAATAATATTGCAGAGACTCTTGGCGTTTATAAATGAGTCATTCATGTTTGTATGTTTTTGTCTGGGATTTTTTTAAGGTGGCATACTAGATATAGTCACTCAAGCACTAAAGTTTTACCATCCATTGTGCTTTACAGTCTTTATATAAAATGAACCTTGGCTGTATTCATCCATCCACCCTTCCTTCCATTCACCTCTTAAAACACCAGTATAATATATAATTTATCATTCAACCAACCTGTAACACCACTTCATCTACAATCAATGTTGAGTGCCATTCTAGTTATCAAATCAGGGTCAGGAAGATAGGTAACATCCTCCTCCAACACGATTAAATTACTTTCTAATGTTAGCATTAACCACAAACCACCTTGAATTCTTACCCTCGTAAAAATTACCCTAGTCTTGTTGACTGTAACCCAGCAATACTTTCAAACAATAGTAACAAATGGATTGCCAAACACTGGGTAACTACCTAATGATACATTAATTTTTAAAAGGAGTTGGATGGAAAGTTATAAAGTGTCAAAAGCCATATAAATAGTAATTAAGGTCAGAATCCTATACCCCAATGTCATCACCAGTGTGGTGAGCCCCAAAAGCAATGGAAACATATTATTTTTCAAGAAATAGTACCAAATTGATTTATAAACTCCAAGTAGCAACCTAATGATACATTAATGTGCAACAAGAACCTAACGAAAAGCACAAAATCATAAGTCAATACTAAGAGCACTAAGTGTTAAATTCTAGAACCTAAGGAAAAAACACGAAATCATAAGTCAATATTAAGAGCTCTAACTGTTAAATTCTATACCCTAGGCAACACTTACAGTTTTTGTAGATAATTGACCTTGCATTACATCCATGGGTTTGTAGATTATTGACCTTGCATTACATCCATGGGTACCAAATAATTTATGTTAATCCTCAAATGCTTTTTTAGTAATTCCACCTTTCTATGAAACAAGGGAGGTTGGGACCTAAATAATAAAGAATAACCATCAAACTATTCTAATATGATTGAGAACAAATAACAAATATTTTTTGAACATAGGACCAACAAACTTACTCTAATTGACAACAAAATAACTCATTGACAACTCAGATCGTACCTGAACAAAAAATCTCTAATCTTTTTCGATGGCGTAAGATCTAACTGGAAGCAACAAATTATTTCTAACTAGAAGCAGCAAATTATTTCTTATGTTCTTAAAACCTATGCAGTGGGTAACAAATGATACCAGAAAAATACATCATAGAGAACAAAGAACAAATATTTCCGAACACTCAACCAACATTCTTATTATCATTGTCAAGAAGAAAAATCATATCAAACCAATTTCCTAACCAAAATGTTTCTAATGTTTGTGGATGGTAGAAGCACAATAATAATTTCTAGGATTATTTAGCTCAAGACAACTAACTTGCAAAAGAAAAAAGGGGGAAAAAACTCCTGAATGACATGAAGCACTGATAATGAAACTTATTCATTTTGCTAGTCCATGTCACAGTGAACAATTGCTCAGCCATAATTCTCACAGCTTGAAGCATTCTTTTTACACTTCCTAGAGCCTTCATTTTGTTCCATGGGTGATTTTTTGCATTTCCAAATAGTGTGACCATGATCGTTACACTGGCTGTACCGTATAGATTTTTTTCCTTCGCTGGAAGAGCAATACCTCCCTTCCTTAGGTCTTCTAGGACCCCTAAGCCACAATGGAGGAATTATCTTTTTTGCCGACAAATCATTTGGTATTGTCCACTCTTCAATGTTACCAAGCGGGAATATAGAGCTAGAGTACAAGGCTCGAGTATTGGAAAATTTAAAGAACTCAGAATAGTAATAATCATAGTATGACAAATGCTTCTATTCTATCATTGCAGCGGCATGGGGGCAAGGCAATTCATCTATTTGGAAATGCCCTCAAGTGCACGATTGCCCTTCAAGATTAATAGTGAAAGATAAAACCCTATTAACAACTTGAAACACATCTATGTTAATAGGATAAACAAAAAATTTGTAACCGAATAAGTGAATACACAACCAATTATAATAAAAACATAAATATATGAACAAGCATCACAAACAATATATTTTTATACAAAATAAGAAATTGCAATAACCTCATATTTTCTTGATTTTAGAACATCTATTTGCATAATTGATTCTTGGTTTGCACACAAAGTAGTCCTAGCCCAAGTTGCCTCCTTCGGGTGTGTTTGGAACCATTTTTGCAACAGTGATCTCAAACATTCGAAAAGAGCTTCAATCTGATAGTCTTTCGTAGGTTTCCAGCCGCATTCACTAATTCAACGATGTTAGAGATCATTGCAGAATATATGTTCACATCCATATATGCGTTAGACTACCTCTCATACTTGGCCTCTTCCTACACATAAAAGCACTTATAACATTCATTAAATTCAAAATCTAAAAGATATATGGTTAACAAGTTTTTTTACAATTGAAAAATATCTATAAAAATAACTTATTGCATTCATTACATTTAAACTCTTATGCTAAGCTGTAATGTTTACACAGCAAGTGTGCTTACCTTTGATGCTATGTGAATGTGTTCCGAACAACACTAGCCCTTAAACTCCACACACAGTTCTCCTCAATGCATTTAATATGGTATTCTGGTCTATCAAACTTGTAAACACGAAACTGGTATCCTTCTCGTATTGCATTAAGGGCAATACTCAGAACTAAAATCTCCTTTGTGTGGTATATCCGTCCAAGGCATATGCTAACTCCATCCATTTAACTAATTACCTCATAGACTATATGATCACCATTGATGAAAGTGTTGACAAGATTACTCAACTCTTCACCCATTTGTTCAGTAGTTGGTAGTGATGGATTTGGAATAGCACCATTCTGACCAACTAGTAAAATCGTCAAGTTTGGAGGCATAAAAGCATGTACTCTACTGCCTATCATTTCTGATTGTTCTAGCCCAATGCTTATATCCGAAGCAGGCTTTTTTGGGTAATCAACATAAATAGGGTATTTTCCAAATACCTTAAACAGTATTTCATAAACAGATTGTGCTCATTGGGATCAACTTGTAATACTGAGAACACTAGATATACCAGTTGTTCATATGTGTAAGCCTCTATAATGACATGGCTACTGATGCAATTGTGACGTATATGTTACCTGATGTCCAATAGCCATCAATCAACAGAACAATACCTATTTCAGACATTGGTTTCAACCCAAAAAATAACAGGACAAGAATAGATTTTCAGTGGATATAATATTAGAAAACATATAATTTTGTCCACTAATAAAGTAACACGTGATGCCTAAATACTGGGGGTGTTCAAGAAATTTACCGATTCATGATGAAGCCAATGTAGAAGATAAAGACTCTAATAAGATTAATTTCTACAGCATCATCTCAAGGGATTGATGAATTGTAATGATTAGCTTCTGAATTGTAACCCGCAGATCAATAAATGGATGAGTGAAATTAGCGTCAAATAATTTTAATTGAATATGTTAACAACTTATATATATGTATAAAAGAGTTTGTCCATTTATTTTTTAGATAAAGTGAATTTATTCTGAGAGTAGACCCATTTGTGCAAATTAGTTTGAGAATGGGGGGGGGGGTATTTTTGCTTATTGTGCTCTTCCGATCTCCTTTAAAATGTTACCCTTTTGCATAAAGAACCCGAATCAAGGTTTCAATAGCAAATATAATTAGTGTATTTTTGCTTATCAATCGAGTTGGCAAATTTGGTTGACGTTGCAATAGGCAGTGTTATTTTTGCGTGGCATCTATGGCTCTGACTGCACTTACGTCGCTTGTCATTCAAATTATAATTTGGTTAGAATTCACTCACCTGTCAAATGATTCTTCCAGCCTCTGATCTAAGTTTTTATGCATCAGGCCTATGCTGTTATCGATGAACTTACTCAACCCAGGAATGAGCAAGGGGTGTACACGGTGCCCTTAAGTGATATAACTAATGGTGAGTAAAATGAATATATATAATTTATGTTTTACATGTTTCAATTAAGTGAACTAATTTCACGTTCTGTAAAAAAAATGAAAAAAATACACTAATTCTATGCAACACTTGTGCTATATTCATGCTCAAAAAATTTACAGTGACAAGCCATGTCACCCAAGCTAGACCTATAGATTTCAGTAGAGTTAGGAGAGTAACGCCATTTTCTTGGGGAAAACATGTTATAGGCAGACAACCTGCGTCCTCATATATATCTCCTGTGATTGACCATTCGTTGTATACGATTAGTGTGACATCGACACCAATTGTAATAGCTAACTCAAGATGCATTGCAGGTAAGGGTGTAACTAAAAATTTCCCCATATTATTTCTGCTATTTATAGGTCAGTTCTATTTAACATGCATTCTTTTTTTTCCTAATTATTCAGGGAACAATTCGCTGTCCAAAGGACATTCACTTATATTTATATTGACGATAAAGATGGTCATCGGCATACCTCTCATCTAAGTTGACTGCCATGTGTTTGCTGTTGCGGGAATTTCGTCCTTTGAAAGCTTATTATACGCCTTCGATGACTACATAATAAAAATCAAATGTCAGATTTAGGCCGTTGGACAAAACTGAGTTTACTGCCATATTAAGCCAACGGTCATAAAAAGTCAATAGTAAAACTTTGGTAATTTCTCCACTTTCTAAGGCCGAGATTGCTAATGTTGGAGATTAGTTAATGGGTGCCTATGTGTTTATGTGTATGTGTTTAACTTTTCTCTACCTGTCTATTTTAATTTTCTCAATTATTAATTATTATTGGTATTATCATCACTATTATTATTTTAATAGGACTAAGTTTTCCACAGCCAAAATGAATAACAAAGAGTTGATATTGACACCGTAAGGCATATAAGTTGATCTTTATGATATTAGTGAGCTTTATGATATTGACACTGAAGCTATATAAGTTGATCTTTATGATATTAGTGAGCTTTAAAATCAACACCGTAAGGCATATACATTATTACAAATCTTTATGATATTAGACAGCCAAAATGAATAACAAAGAGTTGATATTGACTATGGCATATGCATTTTGGTACAGTAAGATATTGACTACACTTAACCAATTGGTATACTCCGCATTCAATATAATAGATTTCATTGGCCTTTTAGTTTAGTAGCATTATCATACAAATAAGTCTATATTACACATATTATCACTAAATCTATGTCTATTTGTTGATTTAGCCAGGACGTTTTGTTTCTATTTTTTTTTTAATTTTTCAATAATAACCCTATACTGTAGTTATAATCACTAAAATTCCAACATGAAAATACGGTTCATACGTACAAGCATAGGGTGTAATAGGCCTTACCTCTGAATAATGCGAAACCCATGCATCCAGGTTTGTTTTTGCGCTGTCTCTGCTTTGTTTTCCATCTCCGGTCATGAATAGGATTTCTTGATCTTTGTGGCAAAAATTTTTACAATACATTGCTAGGGTATAAAATTACATACAACACACTACAGAATGCAAAATGAAAGGAATTTATGCAACTACTCTGCATATAAAGTACCTAGATCTAAATTTAACTACCAACTATAAATGTAGATACCGAGCCTTATTTATAGATCAATAAATTTTTTCCCTATTTCAAAATGTTCTAGCACTAGAAATCTAAAGGGTTAATTTCACGAATCGTCCCTAACTTTTGAGTTAAGAATCAGTTTCATCTCTAACCTTTGTTTTCACACTCCACAGCTCCTAACATTTAATAAATGCACGCAAATCGTCATTTTTTCCACCATTCCAAAAAAATTTCAACGAAGTGACGATTATACCCCTTAAACTTTTTAAATTTAAAAATAAAAAAATTAAAATAAAAAAAGAAAAGCCATCCCCATCCCCCTCCCCATCCTAAGATTGGCGGTTGGAAATGGAAATATTCCGGCGGCTAGACATTCCGCCATTGGAATGGCATTTCAGAGGAAAAAAGGGGGTGAATGCTGCGAGAACGGCTGCCACTTTTTGACAGCCAAAAAAATGGGTGAATC
Organism: Nyctanthes arbor-tristis; assembly: GCA_963692815.1. Taxonomy (NCBI): domain Eukaryota; kingdom Viridiplantae; phylum Streptophyta; class Magnoliopsida; order Lamiales; family Oleaceae; genus Nyctanthes; species Nyctanthes arbor-tristis. Next base: position 22,713 of record CAVNYN010212980.1, read on the forward strand.
CCCCCATTTCGGCAGCAAATTGGGAGAGATTCACCCTCCCCCTTTCGGCTGCCGGAAATGGCAACAAATGCTACCGTTTCCAATAGACTGTTCTGGCAGCCAAAAAGGAGGGGTGAATCCCCCTCCCCAAATTTGCTGTCGGAAATGGAAGCGACGCTGTCATTTCGGGCAACAAATGGGAGGGGATTCATCCCCCCTTTTTGCCTCTGGAATGCTGCCATTCTGGCGGCAGAATGGTCGGCTACCAAAATGTTTCCATTTCTAGTGACCAATCTAGGGAGGAGGACGGGGTGGGTGTGGTGGGTTGGGTTTTCTTTTTCTATTTTAATTTTTTAATTATTTTTCAACCTTTTTAAAAAATTTAAAAAGTTTAACATTGAAAATTTTTTAGAATAGTGGAAAAATGACGTGTGCTCTTCCGATCTTAAAGCTTCGGGGTTGTAGAGTGTGAAAACAAAGGTTGGGGAGGAAACTGATTCTTAACTCAAAGGTTAGGAACGATTTGTGAAATTAACCCAAATCTAAATTGTTGTCTGATATGACTACATATTCAAAAAAATAGTTCAATACGACAACAGACTCAACAAACATAGGGGCTAGGCCTTAACATAACATTAGAGGGCCGACCATACTGAAACAAAAATTAAAGAAAATTTACAACATTAGTAGATCCGGAATCGGTAGCGAAATTTAGAAAAGAAATCATTCATTTTAGTAATGGAACTTATGTGATCGCTACTGCTAGTATGGTGCAATGCAGAACCATTTCTATGTTTAAGGTACTTAAATCTTCCATATGATATTGGTATTTGGGATTGTACTATATGTTTCTTGGAGATTCCGACGTCGGTTGTATGTTTTTGAGAATGACACTGGAACACGTAGAGGAAATGGAGTTTTCTAGAGATATGGGTGGTTATGAGGTGCCTTATCCATTAATCTGCTAATTTTTGTCTGCGGACATTTGCTTTTTTTCCCCCTAAATGTAAAAATGGGCTTTAGAAAATGAAATGGGCCATTTCAGATTATTTGGGCCACTAAATTATTTAAGTCACTAACTAAGCACGTTAAATTTTAATTTTCGTTTACCTGTTTAAATAGTTAGGTCATGTATAATTGCTTGGACTATATAAATATTTTGGGCCGTATGATTTGAATCACTTTTGTTCTTCACCAGTTTATTTTTCTTCCGTTATTTTTTTATTATTTTTTTCATTCTCTTATTCGCTTTCATGTATATACGTCAACGAACTTTATTTGACGTTCAGAATAGTAGGTCTACGAAAACAAAGGTATTTTGGTTAGATAAAGTCATGTATAGGCATTGATATGTTTATGATACGTATTTTTTTGATACAGAAGGGATTGCATGGGAAGGGAATCGAACCCTTAACCAAATGTTTGAAAAATAATAATATGATTTTTTTTAGCTACGATAAAAATATTTTTGCTCATGTTGTAATTATTTCGTGTACTGCGTTGTTTATTAAATGCCTTATCTTCGACAAACGATTGTATTTCCTAAATTTTATTGTTAAGAACCAATTTTGGTGCTTTGTATAGAATATGCAGACACAGGTGACCCGTCATATAAGTGTCGTTTTTGCAAAGCTATATTTTTATTTTGATGAGTGGGTGGATAAATGGTACAAAACATGAAGAAATCCGAAATTTTCACTTTGTTGCATGCAAGGGAAAATACAGATTCCTTTGATAGAAGAGCCGCCTACAACACTTAAAGAACTTCTATATGGCAACAACGAAAGGACCAAAAATTTTTTGAGCAGTATACTAACATACAACATGGTGTTTAATTCACTTCAATGGTCGGCAAAATAGATAAGATTTTGAACAATGGAAGGGCGCCTCCAATTCTCAAACTCAAAGGTCAAGTTCGTCACCGAATCAGTAGCTTACTACCTGTGGATGGAACTTCTCTGTGTTATGCTCAACTCTAACATCACTGACACTGCGAATGAGATTGGAAATCGAATTAATGCTGTTAGGTAATTAATTATTTTTTATGTTTGAATTTTTTAATTATTTATTTAAAAACTTAATTTGTTAGGCATTCAAGTTTTTCAAGTTTTTTAGCAATTAATGATCCTCTTTCATAAAGAGACGAGTTTAACGATTTGATGTTAAGAGAAGGCATCGTGTCTGGTATAAAAGACGTGCTAGAACATCACAATAAACTAGTGCAACACTTTCGATCGGTGAGGGGAAGAGTACGATCTGAAACTACAAGTGATTATATAGATGAAAGGCAATAAAGCTTGCCTCAGTTAGACGAGATTGTCGGACTGATTATGGGAGACTTTTAATACACAACCTAGCTATAGAGAGATTATCATTAAGCCACTTGACAGATCATTGTAGCGCATAGACGAGCATTATCCTCTTTGCTTGCCCTTGAATTATACGTTGTATTATTTGTTTGATCAAGATGAGTATAGAGAAGATGTTTGCTTGATTTCATTGGAATCGAGTTCAACGGGGTGTATTAACTTGAGTATCAGAAAGTACTTTGCATTTTTTTTGCAAGAACAAGATGACAAATCTCCACATATACTATTCTCTAGGAGATCATTCTAGCAGTTTTTGGTAGATACATATGTTATGTTAGAGTCATCTAGATTGACCTATATCAGATTCCATGAAAAGGAGTTGAGCTGTGATCTTTATAGACACTTGCAAGAAGCATTGTTGAGAGGTGAAATAGATGCAACAACACAGGGGTTGAGGATTTATTTTCCTTCTTCTTTTATTACCAAGTTGGAATGGCTGTGTGTCGATGGATTGGATATCCCAACATCTTTTCATAACATTCACGTGTAATCCAAAATGGCCTAAAATTAATAGATATGTTACTAGTCGAGGATTGCAGGCGCATGAACGACCTGACATTGTTTGTAGAATTTTCAAAATGAAGTTGGATCTTTTAATGAAGGATTTGAAAAATAGCTTGACGTTCATCCATTTACCAAATAAATATTTTTTTCCACCATATATAATTATTACACATTTTGTTCTAATTTGTTACACTACATTTTATGTAGCAATGTTTCTACGTAAGGGCTGCTCGATGATGATAGAGAATATATCGACGGCATTGTCGAAGATAGTCGTTGGGTTCTGCCAACACTGAACGAGGCTGCAATGTTTGAACACATACTACAAGGCTGCGGAAGAACTCCGATCTGTTTTTGGCTATGCCATTCCTCATGCCGCTGTTGAATTCTTATCGGTTAATAGGCTTATATGCGATGAATTGGCTTACGATAGAGCAAAATTGGCAGATGAACAAGTAAGCAATCTTTCAAAGCTGACTCAAGAGCAGAGACATGTCTACAACACTGTTCTAGATGTGATTGATACACTGAAAATCAGTATTTTTTCCTGTATGTCTATGGAAGTACCCAGAAAACATTTGTATGACGTACTTTAACTGTAGCCATTAGATTATGGGGACAAATTGTACTAAATGTTGCATCTAGTGGCATTGCTTCACTTCTTTTACCTTGTGGATGAACGACACATTCTAGATTTGCTATTCTGTTGAACCCTAATGAAAACTCGACTTGCAACATCAAGCAGAGAAGTCCACTTGCAGAGTTGATATTGAAAACTAAACTGATAATATGGGACGAAGCACCATTGATGCATAACTATTACTTTAAATCTCTTGACTGGATTGTGCGGGATATTTTGAGGCACATCAACCCAAACAGTCTGAATGAGCCATTCGGTAGCAAGACAGTTGTATTTGGTAGTTTCGACAAATACTCCGAGTTGTTCCTCAAGGCAAAAGACAAGATATTGTGCATGCTTCCATAAACTTTTCTCATCTATAGAGGGATTAAAATGTTTTGCATTTAACAAAGAATATGATGCTGCAAACCATCAGCACCAGTGAATAGAGCGATAAGTTGAAAGCATTGTCAGATTGGATGCTGAGCATCGGAGACAGTACTATAGGAGAGTATAATGATGGCCATGTCTTAATCACGTCAACCAGTGATCCAATAAAGTCAATCGTTGAGCCTATTTATCCCTATTTCTCTGATAACAGTCTTGATGCTTCATTTTTGTAAGAGAGAGCTATACTCACACCGAAGCTCGCTGATGTTGAGGTTGTGAATGAATGCATGCTCTCTTTGAACAAGAATGAAGAAAGAACGTATTTGAGTGCGGCTCAATTTTCAAAACAGAGGGTGATATTAGTTTGTTTGGAGGACTCCACTCAACATAATTCAAGAATGGTATTAACTGTTCGGGTCTCCCAAAACACGAGTTGAAGTTGAAGGTTGGAGTACCTGTCATGCTCCTAAGGAATATAGATCACACGTAAGGGTTGTGAATGAAACAAGGTTGGTGATTACAAGACTCGGGGATTATGTCTTGGAGGTCCAAGTTTTCGATGGAACAAATGCCAGTAATAAACTATTTATTCCAAGAATGTTACTGACTCCTTCAAAAAAAATATTACTTGATTACCTATTAAATTTAGAAGAAGGCAGTTTCTAGTCATAGTATCATTTGCAATGACTATCAATAAGAGCCAAGGTTAGTCGCTTTCCCATATTGGACTACTTCTACAAAAGCCGATTTTTACGCATAGATAGTTGTATGTTGCAATCTCTAGGATGACAAGTCGATCTGGATTTAAGATTTCTTCTTTGTGACAGAGACAGCAAGCCAGCAAAGGTCACAACTAATGTTGTCTACAAGGAAGTGTTTCAAAATTTGTATGATAAATATGCACCCTTGGTTTGTTCTCATTCTATTTTTTCTCATCTACTGTATAATATTGGGAAGTTTTTCTTACACATTATCGCATCCTATGCATCGCACGGGTAAAAAAAATTAGTACTTCCCTAAAGAATGGTGTGGTATCTAAATTCCTTTTTAGTCCAACTTTTTTTCTTATGACTTATGAGCGATGAGCATGCTGAAATGAGTGATAATTGAAGTTTGAAATTTATAGTGACAATTAAGTAGTTATCAAATAAGTGATCAAATCATTGATAAGTAGAAATATAGTTTAAAAGGAGAATGATAATCAGACAAGCACATAATCACTTGTTGGATTACTAGGCCCTATGTCGACCCAAAGGGTTATGTTATGAGCTGAAGTCCAACTTGTGAGTGTTTGTTAGCAAGATTCAATTCTGAGCGGTCCAGTTCTATTAATAACATTTGATGTACACACTTGTCTATGAAAAACACAGCGAGATTGACGTTCAATCAGGTCAATACTTGTGTTTTATGTTTGAGATAATTATATATTTTACCCTTTTTTAATTGCTCCATTTAGTTTTACCGCATCAATAAAAACTATTTACACGTGCAGCCTTATACATTGTTAATATACCGCTTCTTTTTATTTATTTTATGATTTTTTTATAATAAATTACTATTATTTTTTATTGCTTTATTATTGATTTATGTATACTCTAAATTGGGTTTATATATTTTTTACCAAACCCTAGCCACTATCCTCCTATTCTTCACCACCATCTCATCCTTTCACCAACGCCGCCGCAACCACCACCACCATAATCGTACACTAATCATTCATACCAAAACCGCAGCCAATAGTCACCATCCTCGTCGTAGTTAAAGGGGGGCTTTTTTTCAATGGAATCTAAATGGTGAGGCGGGGAAATCAAAGGGGGAGGTGCTACTGTCACCCTAGACTGCTACGAGACTCGCAGCACTTTGATTCATGGTTGCCGCCATGTGCAACCACGAATTTGACTTTTTTTTTTTTTAATTTCACACACATTCAGTTTTTTTTTTTAATTTTATATTTGATATTTCTTTTTCTTTTTTTTTTGCCTCCCTTTTGATTTCGTTTAAATGTTTTGTTACCATTTCTCGGTAATATTGGTTTTTGTGACTTTATTACCATTGTTTCGGTTGATGTTTGTGTGTTTCTTGGTTCTTTTGGGTTGTTATTATGAATTAGTTGTATGTGTTGTTACTTTGTTATTTGTGTTACCAACCTCCTTTTTTCTATTCCAGTTTTTCTTTTGATTTTTTTCCTATAGACCAGTTATGTTACCCTTTTCCTGGTTGATTTTTTTTAGACTTTTTTTGTTAACATTCCCTGTTGTTTTTGATACTTTTTTCCGGATGGTAACATCTTTTTTTAAATCGTAACATTTGTTACTATACTTGTGACGGCGGTGACTGTTGGTGGTCTGGAGTTGAAAAAGGGTGGCGGCGACTGCATTGACCACGACTACTTCTTTATTGAAAAATTACTACTTTTAATTATTGTTATTATTTTAATTATAATTTATATAAAATAATAATTAATAATAATAGAATTAATAAAGAATTGAATTTTAATTAAAATTGATTTAGGGTAGTTTTGTAATATAAAATGACATTTTTACAATTACTTTTCAATTAAGAGGTATTTTTTAGAGCTCTATTAAAATATGTGGTCTTTATGTAAAGCACCCTTTATGTTTTGTCATACCTCACATTCTCATTTTATTATACACTGATAACACTTTATTACGCATTAACGTACCAGACACAAAACTTTTTTCTCAACGTCTCTTTTTTTTTTGGGGGGGCGGCTTCAAAGACACGTACATTAGCTTATGACGTCAACTCAACAAATAATAATATGGGAATTATATTCTCACCACAATCATTTATTCCCCCATCCCATCTTTTTATTTTCTAAAATACTAGTAAACAAACTTAAATTAATAACCTCCTTTTAAATATTTTTTTTAAATATTCAAAAGATGTTCCTTTTTAAATCCCACACCACAATCACAATTAATTAATTATTATATTAATAGATATACCCTCCCATTTAACACGTGAATGGTGCATCTCCGATTTGGCGATTTCCGTCATTCGCCAGCTTTATTTTAGGTTTTGCATTTGACAATTGATTTTTAATTCCTTTCTTACTTTTTTACTCCCTCAACTCATTTTGATTTCGAATTCCTTCAATTCAAGAAATTAGTCATGATGATGCCTTAAATTCGCCCCCCCCCCAGCTTCTTTTCAGTTTCTTGCTTTAGACACTAGACGATCATCTACTAGGATAATTCAAGACTTTCCTCATCATATTGTGCACTCGAAGCAAGGGAATATCTTGTCTTCTCATCCGGTTCTCCTATTTTGTAATTCAAGGCAAATTAGTGTAGAAACTATCCAATGACTCGCCTAAGAATGTGAAGCACTGGAAATGGTGGAGTGCCATGGATGGGGGCTGCTGAACTGTAATGTCGAAGATGGAATAAGAATTGTGGTAGGAGAAGATAGAAAATCACATAGTCAATGGTCTTTGTTTTATTATTGTTTTGTTTCTTTTTACTACATTACTTTTAAGAGGTGGGTTACAACAATAAATTTATTATGGTGTGGCTAGAGATGTTAAGATGGGCGGGCCGAAGCCGCTTCGGCCCCCAGGCCGACCGGGAAAGCTCGGCCTGGCCCGGCTTGTCCACGGTCCGGGCCGCTACTCTTGGCCCATCAGACTGGCCGGTTCACGTGCACTTGGCCCACAGTTAACCCGCTGGGCCAGTACAAATTTTAATTAAATTTTTTTTTTAATTTTTTTGGCAGAGAGCAGTCTTTAAAAAAGACAAAAGACTTTTCAGAAGGCAATTTGCCTTTTTAAAAGAAAAAGGGTGCCTGACGCAGCAGTAAGCTGCTGCAGACAGCAGGCGCCTGTAGCAAGGCGCATCAGGCGCCACTTTTGACTAAAAAATTTTTAACTTTTGTTTTTTATTTTTTTTTTGTAGATGTTGTCATGTTATGATGTCAATAGTTACAATATACTATAAATTTATAACTATAGTGATACAATTAATAAATAGTTATTTGTGTTATGTTTAAATTTTAAAAGTCTAAGTGTTAAAATTATCTAGTTATTGACAATAGCAAATAATATTTGAATTTCAAAGTTTTTTATGCAATAGAATATTTGAAGCTTATTAAAAATTTTAATTTTATCTTGTCATATGTTTATTTTTTAATTAGAATTTAAAATTTTAAAAAACTAGTGATATCTTTAAAAAATGTGGCAAATTTCCTATTAAAGTATTTCAATTGTAATGTATTTATTTTAAAATTTAAATGTAAAATATGACCAAAAAAAGAAAAGAGTGGCCCACATGGGCTGGGTCAACCCGTGGCCCACATAGGCCAGGCCACATGGGTTACACGGGTGGGCCAGGGCACAAGCCAAAGATTTTGGGCCGGTTTGGCCCGGACCGAAAAGCCTGGATGTGTGGGCTTTTTTGTAAGTGGGCCATGAGGGGCCGCAGGGGTAGGGGCCAGCCCGGCCCTGCCCGATCCGGCCCGTTTTGACACCTCTAGGTGTGGCAATTAAAAACATAATTTTTTTTGGGTGATGGGTATAAAATGTGATGCAGGAGTAAATTATACTTCAAAGAGGTGATAAAGTTCCATTTCATGGCATAGCACTTTTCTTACAAGACCAAGACGTGAAGGTGACAACCACCAAACACGATCCATCTATTACATAAGACATGGGCAAATATCCCTTTTGTCCCAATATACGCAATGAAATTGAAAACTCCATCATTCAAGCTTTTCAAACCATGTAGGAAAAAGTTGACCAAGCTCCGAAAAACGGTCTTCATTACATCAATTCGATTCAGTCGTAAGAAGTCAAAGACCTTAAACGCTTCAATTAAAGAGAAGATTCGTTCACTCTTCCGCTCCTTAAGGCAAACACTAGAGCTGATCGACGGATCAAGTGATGAAGCTGATGAGTTTTCCATATGGCATCCCATCCCTCTCCTTTCACCCCAACACACTCATATAAAAAATGAGAGGAGAATACAAAAGGGAAGCTTCAAATAGAGATGAAGTCGATCGAAGATGTATTGAGGATTTTTGAGAATTATTTGATAGAAATGATTGTTAAAGAAGGGAAAATACGGGAGTTGAATGATGTTGAAGCACTGGCGGAGCTAGGGGGCCATGGCGGGCCCCAGACCCCTAAATTGGAAATTTTTTTATCTTTAGTTTATTGAAAAAAATTATATGTAAAGGTAATTTACCCGTGCGTAATATACGGCTCACCCTTCCAGTCCATTCCTCTAATAGCTCTTGGCTTCGTCATTGTGTTGAAGAGTTATTGTACTACTAGAAGAAACTTAGTTGTCCTTTTTTCAGTGAACTGGTGTGCAAATTCTATGCAAGGATTTGTTTTCCGATTACTATCACTACAAGGCAATGTACGATTGGCAACGGAAATTTCCGTTGCTAAACGAGTCAATCCGTGACTAATAGACTGTTAGTAACTAAAACGTTCTGATGCTAAATCCCTTTCTAATTCTATAGTGGCTAATATAGCCACAGATTTAGTTTTCCATTATCAAATTAGTGACAAAGAAAATCATCACTAAATTATTGGATAAAAGCGTTACTAATTAACAACAAACTTTTGTTGCTAATTCCGTTACTAATTGTGAACTAGAATTTTAAAATAAAATAATTCCCCCTATTGGTCCTATGAGGATTCAAACTCTATTCTTGATAGTTGGCTAGTAGTCCCAACCATTAGGCTACTATATATCTTTGTTAATATGTTGCCCTATAATTTATGTAAAGTATGTTATCGTAATTTTCCCCAACCATATTCGTTACGAAATTATTGGTAATCTATTAGTGATAGTAACAAATTATTTCCGCTGCTATTTAGTAACAGATTGGTAATGAAAAACTAGTAATAGAAGTGATTCTGTTATTAATTCCGTGACTATACGCGTTCTGTTACTAATACGTTACTATTTTATTGCTAATAGAAATAAGTTTTTCCGTTACTAAATTAGTAATGAAAAAGTAGCAATAAAACAATTCCGTTACTAATTTTGTGGCAATTCACACTCCGTTACTATTGTATTGCTAATGGTAATGGAATTGGTCCTGTTACTAAAATTATGTTGCTAATTTTGCATTTTCTAGTAGCAATGTTGTTAAAACACCAAGGATTCTATGAATGAATTATAAGATTACTCAACACGACCTACCCATACACAAAATATACAACTCCAAAGGAATGTAGTAACTATAAATACATGCACGATCTGAACAAATGTGTGTACAAGATATAAATACATCTTACAGATACTTCAACAACAATATATGTGTTACACAAAAGGGTTGCGTCATAAATGTGGTACAATATGTGTTTGGGCAATAAATTTGTTCGAGAAAAGATACTCGTACCCGGGCTTTTACAAAAAGTCTTACAAGAACCCATTAAAATAACAAAAACACCCTTTGAAAAAATATGTGAAATTTTTTCTAAGTATGGGAAGCAACTTTGAAGAAACATTGCAACAAGTAGAAAATTTACCACTTGTATACACTTATGCATATTGTATGGTCATTATTGACCATATAGGATGGCATAATGAAAAGATTGCTGGGTACAAGCAAAGGTACCAATAGGGTATTTTTCCAAGAATTGCTTCAAGGGCAATTAACGACATTGATCAATGATACCAGAACTTGGAATGGCATAGGGAAAAATACATACATGATTTTATTATGCATTATGACATCATGGAAAAGAGAGAAATTCAAAATATACAAGAAGAATTTCTTGAAATACAGACTACAAAGTCACAAGGAAACTTTTCACGAGACGTAGTTTCTGAAAAGAAACTCTAAAAAATTTTTAAAAAGATTTTTTACTAAAACCTGGAGAAGCTTTCAAAAGTGATTTTCTCTCAAAAGTTTTTGAAAGACAAAGAAATATTTATTATGACATATCTTATAAAGAATTTGCTTTATATGTCCAACATGCATATTGCAGAATAAATATTTATTTACTTGGCAAAGAAGGCATTAGACAAATTAAAAAAGATAGATATTTCTGATAAAAAAATCTATATTAGGTAACAATTGAAGCTATTAAAGTTAAACTTAAAAGCACACTATCAGCCCATTTAAATCAACCGATCAAAATGGCTATAGTTAACAATCTTATTCAAAATCCTGCTGAAGGATGTTTGGGTATGATTCAAGGAAATTTGGCTTGTGGAAAACTTTAGTTTCCCATTCACCCAAACATTTTTGTATCACTTCATGACACAGATTTTGATGGCATATTATCATTTGTTCATGCTTATTGCATAAGGGATCTTGTTAAACCTAACAATGTACCTTTCTCTATTAACTACCTTATTAGTTATGCTATTCATAATAGTCATAACAGTACTGTGATACAAGTGGAAAGAAGGATAACTTATGAACCAGAGTTCATGGATTATCTTGAATCACAAGAGGCAGAGTTTGATATCCTTACTCTACGTGATAAAAGTTTAGATTTAGGGCCAAAACCCCCAGTCAAAACTCAAGCCAGATTACTCCTAAAAGGAGAATCGAGCACAACTCTTTTAAAAAGAGAGGATGAAAAGAAAGAAAATGAGTCTCAACTTGTTATAAGTTTAGGAGAACTCCATCAAAAAATTGATAAAATGAGTAAACACCTACAATAAATCAATATTTGATTTATGGCTGAAAATATCACAAAAATTAGTGATATTTATGAAGAAATAAAAGGACTAAAAGAACAAGTCACTCAACTCAGAACGGATCTCAACTCTATGAGACATGAGATAAGGTCTATCACATCAGACCTCAACAATGCTATGGAAAGAACGGCAGCAGTCATTACTACCACTATCAAGCAAGAAATAACAACAAAATCACAGGTTTCACAACCTCAAGCTCCTACAACTATCACCCCTTCCACTAGGAATGAGACATTTTGGACAGTTCGAGCTAGGAACTTCAAACTTGGGAATGCTTACAGGTATATTTAAATAGCCTAAATGAACTTTCTCAGAAGTAAAATTGAGGAAGATCATCAAAATGGTAATGATCTCAGTACATTAAATATTTTATTATCTTTTGACGATGAAGAATTAGAATGAATTACATCTTATTGTAAACAACTAACCCTTCTTGAAACCCAAAAAGAACAAATCCTCACTTTTGAACAGGATAAACCTAAAGAAGAACAATCTGAGGAAACAAGCTCAGAAGAATTAGAACAGGAGCAATTATAGTAACAATCCCACAAAGAATACTACAAAGAATCAAAAACAGTGGAGCCTAAAGTTAAAGGACTTCCATTCAAGCACAAGTCCTTCAAAACATTTGATGAAGCCTAAAAAGAATAAAACCAGTACTAGAATGAAAAAGGCCACCAAACACGCCCAAAGCTAGTCCAGCACGTTACTAATCCATTATTGTTCCTGCTCTTTCCAATTGGACTCGGACTTAGAGGAGCAACTGGAGTACAGGTTATCCGATCACCTAAACTCCAAGGAATGATCGAAGCACAATAGAGGTTAAGAAGAAGCTATGAAGATGTTCTTAAACCCCTATACCTCTACCAATAGGTTGGTTAATGTCAAGCCTGAAAAGGCAGAAATCATTGAAAAAGAAAGTTCAATGATCAAAGCTCCATTCTCCAACTTTGTCAGTCTCCAAATAGAAGAAAGAGCCATTGGAGATACTACAACTAAGTACCCTTTCCTGGTACTTGTGAAGAATATGGAAAATTTATATTTTTCTAAGGAGCAGCACCAAAACTTACTGCTGAATCATTTAATTATGGTTTAGTAAAATTCATATATCTTAATCAAGATGCCAAGGAAATTTCGGCATTAAATCCTTCATTGATAAAATTTGTGATTAAATGGAGAACCAAAGTCGTCAAGACCAATGATAAGACAATCTTCTTGTCAATAACCAGCACTATCCCTTTCTAGAATGAAGATAATATCTACAAAGGTTATCAGTTCATTGAAATAGAGGTAGCCTCTCAAGACAAAGTCTTAGCAGCACCAGTTGTCAAGGAACCAATCCAGATAATGGAAGTTCTAAAGACATGGAGATCAAAGTCATTCAGATCCTTCTTGCATAAGGTTAGAGAGATTAATGCAAATTCTAAAATTAAGGTAAACCACTTATCAAAGTTTATTTTAATGACATCATCAACCGAAAATCGTTTGGATGAGAAAGACGCAAAGAAAATTGCTATCTTTGAAAGGCCATTCTACCTTGATGAATGGAATGGTCTAAACCTTGAGAAAGGACAAATGTGCAGTGCTATCAAGAATATGCTTGGAACAGATCATGCATGTGGACACTACAATAAAGGCAAAGAAAAAATTGAAGAGTCTCCATCAAAATAAGTTGGAGATGCCTCAAACTCTGAATGATGTATGCAATGGCATCATTGCACTAACAAGTGACAAAAAAATGTGGTACCGACAATTTGACATTGCTGGCTATCCAGAACATAATGCTAGGATGAGGACCCCTCCAGTAGGTAGTGGTTGAAATAGTAATAATCTAAGGACCCCACTATTATGTAAAGTAAATCTCCTTGTATCTATAAAGGGAGCACTACTCAGATTAGGGAGGCATTCTGAAATCCACCTATCTTTAAGATTCCTAAAAGGATTTCGTATACTTTCCAAAACAATGAAAGCTTGAAGCTTTCTTGTAGAAATCAACAGCTACAACCTAGCTATGATGTAAATTAACAGGGTAAGGAAGTTATAATCCTTATTCCTTCTTCATAAATAAAAATCTATTTCCTAAACCTTACTTCTAAAGATTAATATCCCATCTATGTGTATGGATCAACACTCTGTCCATTGTCTTGGCCTTGTTTTGTGTCGTTGACAGAAGGTCTTGGAGATCGGAACAAATTGCCAGTGGACACCAAGACGCAGTTGTGAGGCACAACCAGGGGATCTATCTAAGAAAGTATCAACAGGAAGTGCAGTAGACCCAATAAGGGAGATATCCCACACAAGAAGAAAAGGTATAAAATTACAATTTCCTAAATTCCAGTAATTTAATATGCATCTAGGTAGCTTAATACCTTAGATTTCTACGATCTATAATTATCAAGAAAGACATTTAAGTACTTTGATACTTATTAATCATGCTAAGATATCATGCAATTGGACAAAGTAAATTTCGGTTTACTTCCAATGACTGCTAGTAGCAACTATCAAACTGCAAGATCTATTGAGCAATTAACTGAGAAAATTTGATTGAGCAACTATGGCAAAAAATTTGCTTAATAATAATCCATATAGCCTCCAAGACTTGCTTAATGAAATAGTTGGTGATAATCTGGCTAGACAACAGGTTTTAATTAATCAAGCTAATCCAAGAAGACTTTTAGAGCAGACTCATTGTGACTCTACTCTATTTAACCCATATTATCGTATAGATCTTCAACAACTTGATCAAAAGATTGAAGAAACTGGCCAAGTCATTAGGAGACTTTAGAGTACACAACAAAATCTACATAATTGTGCTGCTAAAACAATTGTAAGCCAAAGAATTTCTCAGCTTACTGAAGAAATAAATTATATGATCAGAGCATATAACGGCAAAAAATACCATTACTATGCCTATAGAAAGTTTTGGCTCGTAATGAGTAGTTTTATGAGGTTGTTCCTCTTTATTCCACCTTTGATTCTCAAAGGACAACCGCCAAGTGGTACCAAAGCCTTGAACATCATGAAAAACCATGCAAAGGGCATAATAGGAATATTACCAAGGTTTAGTAAAAACTTTTGTAACCCGTTAGGTGCAAATAGACTTACTCAATGTGTTCAAACAGATTTATCTTCTTCAAGAAGCATCATAACTAATTAAGGATAAATATTGATACATCCCAGCCAGTAATGATCTCCCGCCAGATGTATGGCTAGGTTATCCAGTTATACATACACATAGCGGGAGATCATTAGGATAATTGTATGGGGCCCCACATATAGAAGGCTCCAGTATATAGGTTTTCCCAATAACCTCCAGTCATACATCTGATGGAGATCATTTTTACATCCCAACTGTATCTTCTTTTGCGATAATAACTAATCAAGTATTTCATTCATCCGGGAAATATTGGAGTGCCGGAAATACCATCAAGCTGTTCTACTGTCAAGTAAAAGAATGCAAAGTAGAGATCTTTGTTGTCAAAGTTGACAAGTGTAATGCCAATTATGCCATGCAATTGGAAAACCAGAGTAAGCACGATGCTCCCAAGAAACTTGTTCCCATTCACTATTCACATTCTGCGCAATTTAGGGGAAGAAAAGAACTAATTTCGTGGACATCCCGATTCTATAACCAAAAGAACATGTTTATTTTACATGTTTATTTTCAGAAAGCGGCTAAGGTTTGAGTGTTAAACTTAATTGTCACTGGTTCAAATTTTCTCTATAAATTTCTTAACAAAAGTTTTTGTTAAAAAAAAAAGAACAATTACCGCAAGATTTACCATATAAAAATATAGGAAAATATCAATATAAATAGGTACCTAGACTTAGTTTTATATATATATATAGAGAGAGAGAAATTAAATAATAAATTTTTTAGGGAATTAAATAATAAATGTTAATTAGACCATTAGTATTAGAATAATGCCATTTATCTGGACTGGAGACCGGTCTCTAGTCTAGTTGTACTCTCTTTATTGGTTATTGAATAAATGAGGACCCTATGCATTTATGCATATCAATTTATCTTTTAATGTAGTGATACCATCAAAATTGGATTTCGGTCTCCACTCTAGATAAATAGCATTACTCTTAGTATTATTATTACTAGTTATATACCTATGTGTTGCACGAAATAAAATAATTAGCAAAAAAATGTGTGTTAATATGCATAATTAAGTAATCACAATTTTACTACGTGCTACTTACTCATATACGTATATTACTAATTACTAATATACATATATAGAACAAAATTGAAACATACAATATTTGGTATAACGCCAATTAAATTGTCATTTATAGAACAATACTATTAATAAAAATGAGAATGGAGAACATTTTTAATGCAAAATTTTCATTCTGAGTATATAAACTAAGAAACTATGAAAAAGAGGGCATACGAAATTTATATAACTCTAAAATTACCTTACACCTACATCCTTATTTAATATACATTAGTAGAAGAAATCCAATAACACATTTAGGGTGTAAATGATATTCATTTATCATAATGCATATTTTTCCACATTATATTATTCACCACATATTCTTGGAAAAATTATTTTTCCAATGCTATACATTTTTCAAAGAAATCACTATTCACTAAAACTATTGTAAAAAATCTAAAGTACACACCCTCTTATTACAAAAAACCCAAGAAAATTAATATTACAACAAAGCATAAATTCTATATGCTTTATTTCAAACATTAATTTTTAATCACTTTCCGCACTAAAAAGAATTAAAAGATTTTTTTTAATTTTTGTTCTAAATCAATATCATATTCCCTCAACTTAAATTATTTATAATATATAGGTTCCAGAGAAAATAACAACAAAATTAAGTGATGTACTAAATATATAGCTATAGGTTTTGTGAAGTGAGGTTCATCATATTTGATTTAATTTTACTTTATTATTATACCCTCAATCTCACGAGTAGGCACTTAATTGAAATGAGAAGAAAGTCTCAATAACCCAAAACTTGAAATTTATTTATCAACTTTTAGAATTTTGAAGTAATATTAAATCTTTAAGAATAGACTAATATAATAGATATAGCAAACACTAATAAATAACAAATAGAAAATTATATATAAAATAAAAATACATAGAAATTTTTTTATATTATCATAAAATAAAATAAAATAAGAGCAGAATATAACTACTAGATAAAACTAATGGATTATTTTATATTATATTATTATTACTACTATAAAAAAGAAGCATATAAAACCGAACCAATTTGTGAAAATGATTTGGATTGGCTTGGTTTGAAAAGTGAAATGATTTGGTTTGGCTTGGTTTAAGAAAATTTCAAACCGTTTGAAATGGTTTGATTTAGGTTTCGATGTTTAAAAAACCGCTTAAACCGAACTAAACCGTTATTATTAATGTGTAAATAATATGAGGCAAAAAAATCAAAGGACTTAATTCATTTTTTATTGTCAAATTCGTTGACTGAGGTTAGTACTCTAATAACGAATTTTTTTTGTTCATTTGATTCATTTTTTTAATTTAGTATTAATTAATCACCGTAAAAAATTTTCTCAAGAAATTATATCCTAGTCTGTTGATGTCAAATTTAGCATTCAACCCAACAAATAAGATTTGTATTCGCGAAAAATTCGTATTTGAATCAATGAACACAATAAATGTAAAAAAAAAAAGAAATGTTTGTAATAAATGGAAGACTATAAATGTATTAAAGACAAAAAGAATGAGATTTGGATATCGAACCCCTTCTCAATTCTGTTTGCTTCTATCTATAGTGTACACTTGTCATTTGCATGGGAACAATGATTGTATGTATTTAATGCTGGACCCACAAGAATGATATAAGTGTCAAATCGGCTGAGTTTAACCCTTCACTTTTTGACTAATGCCTGCTTAAGCCATGCAAGGGATAGGTAACCACTGTTTTACTTTTAATGCTGGAGTCCCATCAGCCATTAGTGATAAGGTTTCTCACGTGGGTTCCTATGCTGCTACTCTACTGGCTTGCTCACTAGGTCACGGTGTTAGGTCTGGACGCTATGAGCTCGCTGTAGTGATGCCCAGATGCCTTGGACCGCAGGAGCGATAGAGTAGAGATTCATCCTCAAGGTCGTTGGATAAGGTCTCTAGGTCTTTTGGTCATTAGGTCATCAGGTTGTTAGATTAACTTTGGCCTTCGCTGACTTTTACGACCTGATGGCTACAAAAACCCCCTCAAGGTCGCTATTTATTGGGCTCAGGGTTAGCAGCCTTGAAAGTTAGTTCGCGATTCCCTTGGAACTTTTTGAGTTGGTGATTCCCTTGGAACTTTTTGCCGCCTGAAACTTGACTCTTTGAATTTTGAAAAAGGTTGGGGTAGCGCTCTCTACCACGTGTCCACCATCTGTTGGAATGGCGTACTCAAGGGACTTAAAGGCAATAATCATTACCCTGAATATTGCCTCTTCATTTTCCAATGTCTCATGCGGTCGTCGCCCTTATAGCTTCTCTCGGCCTGTATTTATACCACTCTCTATTCGTTTTGTTTCCCATTCACTTTATCTTGTTCCGTAATCAGTCTCCAGGAGATTTTTGTTGATCGGATTCTTTTCAAACTTCCTTTATATTCTTGATCCCTTCCCAATGTTCTTCAAGGTTCTGTGATAGCCTCAGTGCCGAGGTAACAATTTTTTCCCCTCTTTTTTTATAGGGAATTCTTCTATAGACGCGTCGGAAAACTTGAGTAATCTCTAATATTTGAGAGGATTTCATGGAATGGAAGGCAGAGGGGAGAAGAAGTAATAGTTGATGTAGAATGGCCCAAGGATGAGGAGACAGATCTGCCGACGCCAGAGCCAGCATCGGAGGTCCAGTTTCAATGGATGAACGACGAGAGTAGAGAGAAAAGTTATGCGAATGAACTGAGTTCCAGTGGAAGGCCCCTTGTGACGGCAATTCGTCATAAAGACCGGCCGTGGGTATACAAAATATCCCTTTAAGATCAAGGAAATTTACCTATGTGCGATAAGTCAGGATTATTGCGTTCCTGATCGCGTAACACTCTGGGTCCCCTGTGAAGAGGAGCGGGCTCACGGCCCCCAAGGGAGTGCGTCGTAGCGAGCTCTAGAATGTTTGAGGCCGGCTTTCTCGTTCCGCTTCCCCGACGTGTCACTAGGCTATTGAGGTCCTGGAGATCGGAATTGCTCCCTCTCAAATTACTCCTGTGAGCTGGAGGATTGTAACTGGGGTCCTCGCTCTATAGCAACACAAAAGATGGGGATACCTAAGTCTGGAGGACTTTAACTCGTACTACATGATAAGGGCCTTACTTTTTGGGAGAGGATGGTTTCAGATAGCCGCTCGATCTAAGGTTGGGACCTTAAACCTCTGCAGGAATCTGGTGAAAGGGTCGTCTGAATCCGGTCCCAACTGGAAAGAGAGTTCGTTCTGGGTGGGACGTGAGTGAAGGAGCCCACTGACTCCTTTCAATGAGGACATAAGCATCCCCACGAGTTATATGGAATCCAGTAATCATATTTTCAATAGATCATTTGGCGAGTTGACGGACTGACACTTAACTGTATTTTCTTTTTTATTAGGTGCTGAATGAGGCCGAGCGTTATCTCCACTGTTCAGAGAGCGAGCAGAGATTGTTGCCCAAATACTGGAACATCACCGCCACGTCGCTGATTTGACGGAAGAGGACTTTCTGATTAGCACTGGCCTGTCCGTTCCCAGGGCCGAGCAAATTTCCAAGGGCCCGAACAACTATAAGCTACTGTCATTGCTTTCTTGTCGACCTTATTTTCAAATATTTGAGTGTTTAAACACTTCCTCTATTTCCAGGGAAAAAATATCTCTCTAAAGGCCAAAAACGAGCTGTTAAGGAGGCCGAGATTAAGAGAGCTGTGTGAGAGAAAAAGAAAGCAGCACGCAACCAAGCCAAGGAGATGAGGACTGCCGAGCAGCTTGCTGAAGCTTTGAGGAGGTAGCAGAAGAAGAAGAAAATGACGTAGGACGAGGCCACTGGAAAAGGCCTATTACAGCAGACGATGCTATCACTTCTGAATAGGCTGGCAAGAGGCAGCTGGCCATCCGGGAGCCCCAAGCCAACCTGTCCTTTCCCTCCGGTGACTTCTGTACCCCTTGACCCCAACGAGGAGTAGCCTGTTAAGGGGCCTCTCGAACTCCTTGGCTAGGATCTTTATCTTCCAGTGGACCCAGCTCGCCAGGCTGAATGGGAGAAATTTTATGGCAAGAAACCAAAGACGCTGCTCAAGTTCAACTTGACTGGGAAACGCTTTTCGACCAAAGTCCCAAGAATGCCTGAGGCTGTCAATGACACCATGAGCAGCGTGGCGTGAGGTTGGTCCATGAAATGGGAAGGCTTTGCCACTAGCTCAATGGTGGCGGAGCTCCTGCAGGCTAGCGCGGTGATGCGCGCCAGGTCAGCTATCTTGGACAAGCATGCCATGGCTCACATGGGGCGCTTCAGCGGGGAAAATCGAAAGCTTTCTGACAAGCAACTGAAGCCAACAAGGCCAGGAGGAGGCGGAATTGGCTCGTAGGGAGAAAGAGCAAGAACTGTATGTTACCAGAGTAGGAGTCGAATGATTTACGAATAGAGCTAGAGGCCTAGAAGAGGAAGTATGAGGATCTGGAAACTCAGCTAGGGAGAGGTCAAGCCACGAGCAAGCCTTGAGGAAGGCCGAGAGAAGGGCTGCCGCCAGTGAGCTTGTTGGATACCAGGAGGTGGTTGCGAAATATCGGGACTCTGAGAAAATTCAAGAGTACTAATGCCCACCTTTATTACGAGAAGGTGAAGGAGATCATTGGGGAGATCGTGAGGAGGCACCCTTGTGACTTGGCCTTCCTCGAGAAGCAGGTTGCCAAACTAAAAGAAGAGTGTGTCTACGTGAGCTCTGACAAAGAAAAAGAAGAGGTTGAGATCATATCTCAATCAGAAATTCCTGCCCCTGCTGCGATACCAGCTCTTGTCAGAGAAGAAATTGAGATCCCTGCTGATGAGAGGAGCTTGCTGATTATGGTACTTCAACTGCGGGGGCTGAGACTGTTGCTCTAGTTGGGGGGAACGTAGTCTCACCCTCTGACGGTCAGGCCTAAAAAGTTTTTTGTACCCCAGCTTCTTTTACCCTTTGTAATCTTTGATGAATGAAATGAAATTTTCTTTTAAGTGTTGACTCGTTTATATTCTATCACAACAATGTTCCATTGGTCGTTCCTGCTTATCAGATAGCCCGTCTTTCCTGCTTATTGGATAGCCTGTCTTTGCTTACGCCTATTTATTAAAAAATCCGAATGTATTTTACATTAGGAGCGCGGCCTAAAGGGTGAATAAAAATAACCATCAATCCAATAGATAAAATAAAGTAACCTATCTTATGAATACAATTAAGTAGTGCGACTTAAATGGTGAATAAAAGTAACCCTCAATCAAATAGGTGAATAAAAGTAACATATCTCTTGAATACAAGTAAGAAGCGTGAGGGTGAATAAAAGTAACCCAAAAGCGCGGCCTAAAGTGTGAATAAAGGTAACCTTTCTCCTGAATATAAGTAAGAAAAGCGGCCTAAAGGGTGAATAAAATTAACCAAAGAGCACAGCCTAAAGTGTGAATAAAGGAAACCTTCAATCAAATATGTGAATAAAAATAACATATCTCCTCCATACAATTAAGGAGCACGACCTAAAGTAAAAAAATAACCCTCAATCAAATAGCTGAATAAAAGTAACATATGTCAATAATACAAGTAAAAAGCGCGACGTAAAAGTGAATAAAAGTAACCCTCAATCCAATAGGTAACACATCTCCTAAGAGCAAGTTTAATGTGGGGGAAAAAACCCAAGTTTTGGACAAAACTTGGGTTTTTGCCCCCCACCAAACACAATTAATGTATGGGAGAAGGGAGTGGGAAAAGTCATTTTGGGAGGGGGAAATGTTTTACCTTATACTGTGACACCCTGGGCTTTGGGCGATCGGAAGAGCGTCGTGTAGAAATTTTCTCTTCTAAATAAAATTAATCAAAATGAATCAATAGTGAATATAAAGCGGAAAATATCTTGATTCAAAAGCGATAATACAAAAGATAATTTGCTGATGAAAGTCAACTGTTTCACACGGCATCAAACGTTTTCCAAGTACTTAGACAAAGTTTGAATCAATCAACATCAAAAGTTTTCTAAATACTTAGACAAAGTTTGAATCATTACAAAAGAAGCTAACTTATTTTGGAAGCCACCATTGCTCATAGCGTCTCCTCCGATTCCAAATCTGTAAAATATTAATTTTGAAAGGAATGAGTATTTCATAGAAATACTCAGCAGACTCAGCGCAATATTAACCAATTTATACTACAGACATACATATAAAAATACAAATCACATCTCATAAGTCTCTACTCGAAAACAAGTATTGTATGGTAAATGCAGGTTTTCGACTCTTGTCTCATGCCCAAAGGCATATAAATACTAGCGCGCAAAGTAACATTATAGCATGCATGCAAAATCTGTGCATAGCAATAAAGCCTATGCAAAAGTCTCGTCTCGTCTCGTCTCAAGTATAAAGCAATTAAACTCATGCAAATAACATAGAAGAACATAAGTCACATATCCATATGCAATTCATAGAACAATCAATTAATATTAGCGCTATTTTTTTTGAGAAATATCTTAGAAAAGAGTCTACCTCAAAATTCCACCACGTTGAGCTAATGGGCAGGGTTTACTCATTTATTCTTCACTCCTCGCTGATAAAAGAATATGAAACTCAAATTAGAATTTTTGCTAAAATGGGTTATTTTATAAAAGGAATCATTTTAAACTAAGTTATAATAAAATAATTGCATAAAATGCTTAAGGGTGTAGTACCTAATGTGATTAATACCCAAAAGTTAAGGAAAACCAAAAAATCAAGGATTAACTAAGATTTGAGTATAAAATATATGAGTTTAATTAAACTAGTTAAGAAATCCTCAAAAATTCAATAAATCTAAAAGTTATAATTTAAATAGTTAAAGTCATTAAATCTCATATTTTAACTAAATGGGGCTTAAATTAGAAAATATGTATAAACTAATTTACGGGTTTAAATAAATAAAGTTAAACATAAACTAGAATTAAAATCTTATAAACTTTTAAAACTAACTTGAAAGAATCCTCAAAATAAAAGACTAAAATGATAGAAAATAAAACTTTATAGGCTAAAATGAATAAAACATAAGTTTCCGGGCCCATCCGAAAGGGATCGAAAGTATAGGGACCAAAAGTGACGAAATCAAAAATTTTGTGCTCATTTAACTAAATAGAAAGTTTAGGGCTTAAATGACACAAGACAAAAACTTTGGGGTTAAAATTTAAATATCAAAAATATCTAATATTACTCCCCAGCCCCTTCTCATTCGAACGACAGAGGAGAAACCGGAGGGAAAGTAGAGAAATCGGTGGAAAAATGGGTTGGCCGGAGCGCGTCATCTGCGGCGCTCATTGCCTTAAGGGGCCGATTTGGGTACAAGCACGATGGGAGAAGGGGAAAAGCCAAGTTCAATCGTTCGAGCCTAGCCCCAAATCTGAAAAATCTCCGGTTTGTGTTGCCTAGGGGCGAATGTAGATACTTGGGTTAGGTTTCTAGGTTCAGAATGAGTCGATCTAGTGGAGTTTTTGGGGTGAAATGTAGTGGTGGTGTTGGCGGCAGTGGAGGTAGGTGCAAGGTTGTGGCGGTGCTCGATGGGGTGTGGTTGCCAAGACTGTGGCTCCATCTCCCTTCTTACCTACTTGTTTTATCAAGGAAATGCTTAAATTGGAAGAAGATGTAGTGTGTGTTGTTGGTAAAGAAGAGCCAGTGT
This sequence comes from Nyctanthes arbor-tristis, assembly GCA_963692815.1. Lineage (NCBI taxonomy): Eukaryota > Viridiplantae > Streptophyta > Magnoliopsida > Lamiales > Oleaceae > Nyctanthes > Nyctanthes arbor-tristis. The sequence goes on from CAVNYN010212980.1 coordinate 46,101, forward strand.
GATGTATTGGAAGGGTAGTGCAGTCGGCGGTGGCTGAGGCGGTGGCGCACGGTGATGGCGGCAATGGTGGTGGCACTGACTTCATTTCCACTAATGACATACACCAAGACCTGAAATTTTGTAAACTGTGTGTTCTTGGCAAGAAAAAAAATCAGTGTGTTTGTGTATATGTGTTGCTTAATTTATTGAAATGGTTAATTAAATGGTAATTAATTAAATAAATTACAATTTCTTAATTAAGATAAATATTTATTAAGAGCAAATTAAATTAAGCTTAAGAATTAAATTCGATAAAAATTGGTAGTGACGTGACTTAAAAATTCGAAAAAACGTAAAGTTTATAATTTTTAAAAAATTAGGTCCTGCACACATGCTCTCAACATGTCTTCTAGTGTTTGGATAGCGTGCTCAAACTGTCCGTTCGATCTAGGGTGATAGGTAGTGCTATAGTTCAACCAGGTCTCTATGGCGGTTTGAAGACTTTTCCAAAATCTCGAGGTAAACCTCAGGTCCCGATCTGACACAATGGAAACCGGTACTCTATGTAGTCACACAATCTCCTTAACGTATACTTGGGCTAGCTAGATCTACACTGAGAGTCATCTGGACCGTTAAGAAATGAGCAGATTTTGTGAATCGATCTACAAGTACCCAAATAGCATTGTAACCTCTCACTAATCTAGGTAGACCCACTACAAAGTCTATCGTAATCTTTTCCCATTTCTGCTCAGGTATATCCAAAGGGCTAAGTAACCCTGATGGCCTCTGGTGCTTAGCTTTAACCTGCTGACATACCACGCATTGTGATACAAACTTTGCAATGTCCCCTTTCATATTTCTCCACCAGAAGGAATCACGCAAGTCTCGATACATTTTTGTCCCTCCTGGATGTGCTGCGTAAGGAGTCGAATAGGCTTCAGCTAAAATCTCATTTCTAATGTGCTTATCTTTTGGAACACAGAGTTGACCCACAAACATAAGTGCTGAATCAAAAGCAATCTCAAAGCCTGATCTCTGAGGAGTCCCCACTCCACTCCAGGAAGCTGTCATTTTTCTGAGTAACTATAACTCGTTCCCTTAAATCTGGCCTAACAATCAAATTCGCCAACCTACTAGACCTTTGGATTGATGGGGTTCGCACCTCAATCCTCAAATTTTGGAAATCCCAAATTAACTGGTTTTGCACCATTCCCAATGCTAATAAATGTCCAGCATTCTTCTTGCTTAATGGGTCTGCAACAGCATTAGCTTTACCCGGATGATAAAGAATATCACAGTCATAATCTTTCACTAGCTTAAGCCATCGATGTTGTCTCATGTTCAACTCCTTTTGAGTAAAGAGATATTTCAGACTCTTATGATCCGTATAGATCTCGTATTTACTCCCATACAAGTAGTGACGCCAAATTTTCAAGGTGTGCATTACTGCTGCAAGCTCTAAGTCATGAGATCTTAATTCTGCTCATATGGCTTTAGCTGTCTCGAGGCATAAGCAATTACCTTCCCCTGCTACATCAGTACACACCCCAATTCATGTTTGGAGACATCTGTGTAAAAGACGAAACCTTCAGTGCCATTAGGTATTGTCAGAATCGGAGCAGAAATTAACCTTTTCTTCAATTCCTGAAAACTCTGCTCACACCGATCTGACAACTGAAATTTAACTCCCTTTCTCGTCAGCTGAGTCATAGGTCCTGCTATTTTGGAGAAGCCCTCTATGAATCGTCGATAATACCCAGCCAATCCTAGAAAGCTTCTTATATCTCTAGCGCTAGCAGGAATTGGCCAATTTATTACGGCTTTGACTTTAGAAAGATCAACCTCAATGCCTCTAGCCTGACAATGTGGCCAAGAAATCCAACTCTCTCAAGCCAAAATTCGCATTTCTTGAATTTGGCATACAGCTTCTCTGCCCCTAATGTATCCAACACAATCCTCAAATGTTCCTCATTTAGGTTTGGATCCCTCGAGTAAACCACTATGTCATCGATGAAGACGATGATGAATTTATCCAAATACTAGTGGAAAACTCGATTCATCAGGTCCATAAATGATGCGGGAGCATTAGTAAGACCGAACGGCATTGTTGTGAATTTATAGTGCCCGTATCGAGTTCAGAAAACTGTTTTTGGAATATCCATTGGCTTGATTTTTAGCAGATGGTAACCAGATCTCAGATTGATTTTTGAGAACACAACAGTGCCCTTCAGCTGATCTAATAGGTCATCAATCCTTGGAAGATGATACCTATTTTTTATCGTCAATTTATTAAGTTTACAGTAGTCGATGGACATTCTCATATTGCCGCTTGTTTTCTTGACAAACAAGATGGGTGCTCCCTATGGGGAAACACTTGGCCTGATAAAGCCCTTTTCTAGCAATTTCTCTAACTGCATTTTCAATTCCTGCAATTCCTTAGGTGTCATACGGTACGGAGCCTTAGAAACTGGTGATGCTTCAGGTACTAGCTCAACAGAAAACTCAAGCTGCCTACCTAGTGGGAGGCCAAGTGGATCCTTAGGAAATATGTCTGCATATTCACAGACAATCGGCACACAGTCAAGGGTGATCTCTTCAGAAAGTTCATCTTGCAAACTAACTATATACCCTTGGCAGCTATCTTTTGCCAAAAGTTTCTCCGCATGCATGGCTGAGATAAGGGGGGAATGCCTTCATTTTCAAGCCATAAAACCTGAATACATCCTTTTCATTTTTCTGGAACGCCACTTCTTTCTCATGGTAGAAGATATTAGTACGATTATTACTTAGCCAGTCCATGCCCAAGTTGATGTCAAAGTCTTTCATCTCAATCACATTTCGGTTTGCTTTTAGTACCATCAAGTCGAAGTCAATTGGTACGTCTGGGGCCACTCTGTCAGTATTGATGGTTCCACCTGATGGTATACTAACCTCCAAAGTACTACCCACTTTCTCGCCTACTAATTTCAATCTAGCTAGACATAGAACTGAGACAAAGGAATGTGTAGCACCTGAATCTATAAGAACATAAATAGCGATACTAGAGACGGACAATATACCTGCAATCACACTAGCATCGTCGACAGCATCCTCATGGGTCATGGCGAACACTCGTGCCTTTCTTTTCTTAGCCTGCTCCACGTTCTTTTTCTGATCATTGTTCTGGGCAGGTGCATTTGTGCAGTTTGATGCAAAATGGCCTGGCTGACCGCACTTGTAGCAGACCCCCTTGCCCCACAAGCATTCTCCCATGTGCATCTTCTTATAAGTGGGACATGGAGGAAAGTATTGCCAGGATGTCTCCTAGTGGTCTGAGTATTTGGCTTTCTGCTTGGTGTAAAATTTTTGTTCTGATTCTGAGACTGCCCATGCCACTTTCTCTTGCCCTGATTTTGTTGGTTTCCTTTATTCCCCTGTCCGCTGTATCGTGGACTAGAAGAAGCCACAGTCTGAACCATTCTCACAACTTGACCGTAAGTGGGCAAAGAGTGAGAGCACACAATCTGATGAATATCAGGGCGTGGGCCTCTCTCAAACCTCTTGGCCTTCATGGCCTCAGTGCTTGCCAAGAGCGGAGCATAGCGGGAGTCTTCCGATCTCAAACTTTCTCTTATAGTTAGTGAGCTCCATGTCTCCTTGTCTCAGGTTTAGGAACTCTGACTCCTTTTGATCTCGCAGGGCCTGCGGAAAGTATTTGTCAATCAAGTCGGTCTTGAATTGTTCTCAAGTCAAGTTCTTCTGCACTTCTGGAGTCCTAGTCCTATAGACCGAGTCCCACCAATGGCCAGCATGACCCTCCAACATAAACTCAGCACACAGAACCTTCTGATCGTCAGGGCATGAGATATGTCGGAATATTTTCTCTAGAGATCTAAGCCACTCTTCTGCGGCTAAGGGGTCATTGCTGCCCTCAAACCTGGGTGGTCTACACCTGTGAAATTGCTCAACCATAGACATAGCTGGGGCCACTGACATCGCAGGTGCATTCTGTCTCTACTCCAGTACTGCATGGAGTAACTCCCTGATTATGCTGTTCTGAGATTCCCTCGTGGTGGCATTTCTTTTACTTCACAAGGCAAAAAATCAGATTTATTCTTACTTGCAATTTATAGCACGAACATATATCATCACAAATAGCTCGACAGAGGAAAGAAAAGAAAACTTGCTTTCAATTAATATTTAAAATCCTTCAATGAGGAGTACAAAAGTCGAGATAACATCTTAAGTCTACTAGCTTAACTTGAGATTTAAAGGTAATCATTGGTACTGATACAACTTCCATTACTACTCTTTCTAACTACCTACTCTACTCATCAAACCAGCCTCCAAATCCTGGTGGTGGAATGCTAGGGGGTACTCAGGTGTACTGGGTACATATGGGGAAGGCCTATATATCCCAGACTCAGCATCAGGTACAACTCGAACTAACTCCAACTCTATCTCTATAGGTTCCTCCTCTGGCGATGGAGCCTGTACTAGCTCTGGTGGAAAGAGCCTCCCTGAACTCATCACAAGCTCATCACAAAATGTCAGGAAATCAACATCTACTCCCCGATGCCTCCTCAGATCCTCGTAAAACTTAAAAATCAGTGAATGTCTCCTTTCAGGGAATACGGATATGAGGTGGCCAATATGAGGTAGATCATAGGATAAGGCATCATGACGTGCCATACGGTAAGCCAAGATATTCTCTGACATAGTCCTAGCAGGATCAAACTCAAATGACAAGTATCTATCCAAGACAGCAAAAACCCTCTTGCACATACCTCTAGTCTGAACCATGTCTGAAAATTCGCTATGAAAGTCCAGTCAGGTAAATTTCTCATTATCTCTAGTAAGTTCTCGAGGACTAAAATAAATAAAGAAGTATAACATAAATCATTTCTTGATTATTCTCACTTAATTTATCTAGAAATATGCCCAATTATGCTCGACTTGGTTAGTTCTCAAATGGGGTACAATAGATTTCTCGTCTCGATAATTCAAAGTATAATATCTTAAACATGTACCCAAATTTCTCAACATAAACAATTTCTCAAAATAGATACCTTTCTTTACCTTCAGAGTCGGTCGAGGGAGCGATGGCAATGGCACTTCCAAGGTTCTTAAATTTGAAAATAAATTTTTTTTAATATCATTAAACAAATTTCTGCTGCTTTACAGAAACTTCGACGGCGCTCTGATACCAAGCTGTAATGCCCCGGGCTCTGGGTGCCCGATACGTCGATGAAATTTCTCTCTTCTAAATAAAATTAATCAAAATGAATCAAGAGTGAATATAAAGCGGAAAATATCTTGATTCAAAAGCGATAATACAAAAGATAATTTGTCGGTGATAGTCAACTGTTTCTCACGACATCAAACGTTTTCCAAGTACTTAGGCAAAGTTTGAATCAATCAACATCAAAAGTTTTCGAAGTACTTAGACAAAGTTTGAATCATTAAAAAAGAAGCTAATTTATTTCGGAAGCCACCATTACTCATAGCATCTCCTCCGACTCCAAATCTACAAATTATTAATTTTGAAAGGAATGAGTATTTCATAGAAATACTCAATAGACTCAGTGCAATATTAACCAATTTATACTACAAATATACATATAAAAATGCAAATCACATCAGATAAGTCTCTACTCGAAAACAAGCATCATATGGTAAATGTAGGTTTTCGATCTCGTCTCATGCCCGAAGGCATATAAATACTAGCGCGCAGAGTAACATCATAGCATGCATGCAAAATCTGTGCATAGCAATAAAGTATATGCAAAAGTCTCATCTCTTCTCGTCTCAAGTACAAAGCAATTAAGTTCATGCAAATAACATATATGAACATAAGTCATATATCAATATGCAATTCATAGAACAATCAATTAATATTAGCGCTATTTTTTTGATAAAATATCTTAGAAAAGAGTCTACCTCAAAATTCCACCTCGTCGATCTAATGGGCAGGATTTACTCACTTATTCTCCACTCCTCACCTATAAAAGAATATGAAACTCAAATAAGAATTTTTGCTAAAATGTGTTATTTTATGAAAGGAGTCATTTTAAGCTAAGTTATAATAAAATAATTGTATGAAATGCTTAAGGGTGTAGTGCCTAAATTGATTAATACCCAAAAGTTACGGAAAACTAGAAAATCAAGGATTAACTAAGATTTGAGTATAAAATATATGAGTTTAATTAAACTAGTTTAGAAATCCTCAAAAATTCAATAAATCTAAAAGTTATAATTTAAATAGTTAAAGTCATTAAATCTCATATTTAATAAAATGGGGCTTAAATTAAAAAATATGTATAAACTAATTTATGGGTTTAAATAAATAAAGTTAAACATAAACTAAAATTAAAATCTTATAAGCTTTTAAAACTAACTTGAAAGAATCCTCAAAATAAAAGACTAAAATGACTGAAAATAAAATTTTATAGTCTAAAATGAATAAAATATAAGTTTCTGGGCCCATCCGAAAGGGATCGAAAGTATGAGGTCCAAAAGTGACGAAATCAGAAGTTTTGTGCTCATTTAACTAAATAGAAAGTTTAGGGCTTAAATGACACAAGACAAAAACTTTGGGGCTAAAATTTAAATATCAAAAATATCTAATATTACTCCCCAATCCCCTCTCATTCGAACGACAGAGGAGAAATAGGGGGTAGCAGAGAAATCAGTAGAAAAAGGGAGGTGGCCGGCTTCGCTCCATTTGCCAGCGACACCGCGCCAGAGCACGCTGCCCGCGACAGTCAGGGCCTTGAGGGGCCGATTTGGGTGCAAGCATGGAAAGCGGAGGGGAAAAACCGAGTTGAATCGGTCGAGCCTAGCCCCGAATCTGAAAAATCTCTGGTTTGTGTTGCCTAGGGGTGAATGCAGATGTTTGGGTTAGGTTTCTAGATGCGCAGTAAGTCGAAAAGTGGAGTTTTTGGAGTGAAATGTGGTGGTGGTGTTGGCTGCAGTGGAGGTACGTGCACGGTGGTGGCGGTGCTCGGTGCGATCTGGTTGCCAAGACTGTGGCTCCATCTCCCTTCTTGCCTACTTGTTTTATCAAGGAAATGCTTAAATTGGAAGACTTGTAGTGTGTGTTGTTGGCAAAGAAGAGCTAGTGTGATGTATTGGAAGGGTAGTGCAGTCGGCGGTGGTGCACGGTAATGGTGATGGTAGTGGTGGCATTGGCTTCATTTCCACCACTAGATCGGAAGAGCACAAGACCTGAAATTTTGTAAACTGTGTGTTGTTGGCAAGAAAAAAAAATCAGTGTGTTTGTGTATATGTGTTGCTCATGTGTGTGAGTCTATGGATTTGCAAGGTAAATGAATTGTTCTTGGTTCGTATCTGTGAAGGCAGTGTGTTTGTGTGTGAGGATTGCACTTCAAGCATGAGCCTTGCTTTGGCATTTGAATGAAGGAGGAGATGTAAACCTTGTAAATTTACAGTGAAGAGGGAGAAGCGACGTGTGAGGGAAGAGGAGAAGAAGCAGAAATAGACCTTCTTGTGGCTGCTGGATTGGGCTGCTAGGAGTGTGGAGTTGGGGAGGAGTTTATGCACATTATTTTGGCATAGGGTTGTATGGGGATAGATGTTTGAATGAGGGCTACTAATTTGAGAAAAAGCCTTAAACTTATGGGTTTAATTACAATAATTTGAATTAAAAATTAAGGGTTTAAATAAGAACTAAGAAATCAAAGTTTGTATGTATTGGATAATGAATAAAAGGAAATTTTTGTAAAATGTGAATTATGCTTAATTTATTGAAATGGTTAATTAATTTCTTAATTAAGATAAATATTTAGTATGAATAAATTAAATTAAGTTTAAGAATTAAATTAGATAAAAATTGGTAGTGATGCGACTTAAAAATTCGAAAATGTAAAGTTTATAATTTTTAAAATTTTTCGGTCGCTACATATGCCCACCACTATCTTCCTTAAAAATATATATAATAAATTTAGAAAAAATATTATTTTGTTAAAAATTGAATATCAATTGTATGATAAAAGAAGTAATGACAAAATAATTTGTAAAAAAATTTAAAAAATAAACAAAATCCTTTAATATGTTTTCCCTACAGTTTTTTCCTCCACAAATTATTTGGAAATAGGTTTTTTTCCCTTAGTTTTTTTCCCCTTAGCTTTTTTCCCCCATATTAAACTTTCTCTAAATACAAGTAGGAAACGCAACCTAAGTGAGTGAATGAAAGTCGTATAACATTTTGCTAGTTAGGGTAGAGTTCTATATAAACACATGCATAAGTGACATGCGTGAAATGCTAAACATGATAATAATTGTAGCAAAGTAGCTCGTATAACATTGAGATCGAGCAAACAAGTCAAATACAAAAAGAGATATGAAAAAGTCATCACCTATATGAAGAAAGGGTAGAGTTCTATATAAACACATGCATAAGTGACATGTTATAATCGCTAAAGAACATAACATAAAACATGCACTAGCTAGAGGTTGATTGAGGTCAAAAGAAGGACTCCATTTTGCTAGTTAGGTCCATCTTGATTATCCTTTATATTTCATCATATTGAGCTAGAGGTTGTAGAGAAGCAAAGATTAAATGGCCTCAGATTGAAGTGATCTTCCTTAAAAGGTAACATGGGCATGGGTTTAGTACTTACATCGGAAGCATTGAGTTAATACCAAGCCATCGCTTCCATCATGCCCTGCTTATACATGTACAAGGCATAGCATCCTTTTTCCAGCTCATATTCTCTCACTGATTTTAAATTTCTTCACACTCTCCACATCCTCTTAGGCATTCTCCATGTTGAGCTAACTGAGCTGACCATTTAGCATCTCTATCTCTTCCTGATACTTCTTGTGACCTTTATTCAAGGCCTCAACTTCCGCCTTCAAATTCTTATTTTCATTCTCCAAATTAGTAGTTCTCTGTGACTCATATTGAACCCAAAATTGTTGTTGGGTTGCGATGTTGCTCCTATTAAGAGCATTTTGCATGGCCCCAAGGCCAACACTGGCAGGTTGTTAAAAATGACACTATCAAATTGAATAAACAATAAGAGACTAAAGCATCCCTAGATTCGAAAACATATCTTAGTCATCTCATAAGATAGAACTTACTTTCTCTTTGCCTTTGTCTTTTGGAAGTTGCGAGGAGCTTGGGTTGGAAGACCCTTCATCATGAACCGGCTTAGGTTTGGGCCTAAACTCCACCCCAGCCACCTGGTGAGCTTGTTTAGCTTCACTGGCATGTGATTTTGCCTACTTCATTAGAGCAGTATCGTTCAACTTGGACATCCCAGATCGGTCAAGACAAAAAGTTAGAACCACGCAAAAACAAAACAAAAGCTAGTTACAAGCCAATGAGGTCGACCTACCATCTACACCGATACCAACTATCCTCAATATAGGTCGAGTGATAAGGTCATGAGCTATCTCACAAAGCAAGAGGTTATCATTCACCCTCATAGCATTAGCAACCAAATCCACATCCATTGACCTTAGCTTATTAAAATGCTTCACATTCACAATTGTCCACTTGTTGTGAAAGAGAAATGCCCTATTCACAAGTCTAATATAGAAAAATTTATCCTTCTATACACTGAGAGCAAGGAACGAAAGCAAGTCCCATTGCCCGGGACCTGTGATGTAACACCCTTAAATATTCTAAAATTTCTATATTAATCGAAAAATAACAATTTTGAATATTGTAATATATATTAATTGTCTGTAATTAAAAAATTATTTTTTCTCAAAAATTTTTGACAAAGAATAATTTAGAGCAAACATAATTCATTTTCGAAGTACTCCAATATATTTTTATAATAATAATTATTAGTCTTATACTAATAATCTATTAAATCCGAATTTATTGGATGATAAATAAGGATCGCTTATTAATACGAGTAGGAAGATTGAGAACTGTCTTTATAAAATACTTTATTTTTATAAGGTAGTACTAATTATTTTAAGATAAAAAAAGTTTGAAACATTTAGGGTTCCTCTGGTGGTAGAACCTTAATACTCACAGTCAGGATTCCTATACACAGTCCTCTACTCACCTTGGAGTTGCCATGTGACAACCTCAATCCCACATCGCTAAAACCGTACAGGCTAGGACCAAAGCAGACAATGTAACACCCCGCAAAATTTGAACAATGAATTATGCAAAATGATAATATTTAGATGATGATGGGAAAACTACTTGAATTTCAAGGATTTTATAATTATGTCGCAATTGAACACCAAAAAGTAAAATGTGACAGTATAATCATATCAAATTGAAAAGTTCCAAGTTTGTCATTCAATTGAATGATGAAAATTGAAAGATGACAATGTGATTATATTTAAATTGTTATAAGATTGTCAAGAATTAGAATATAATAATAAGTTTGTTATTGATAATGTAAATGACATTTTGACAATGATCAAATAACAGTTTGAAATGTCACAAGAATTACTTAAATATCATGGTAAGAATCCTTGAATTGTATTAGAAAATTAAAAGATTGTTATCTCAATTGACGGCAGAGAAAGAATTTGGTCATTAATTGACATAAACTAAAGCACGATGACTTAATTGAAAGATAATGCAAAGTGGAAGGACTCCTCGGACAATTTCCCGCTAAGTGCACAGCATCCGTCGCGTCACGTGTCACAATTTTGTTGGTGGAACTCAAAATTTATTAAAATCAAGTCAATTTCAACTATTATAAAAAGGGCCTTTGGGTCCTCAAGATCGGAAAACTTCCAAACCATCACCTTTCTCCCTAAGACCCCAAAATTCGTCCAACATGGCCAAGGGAAGGAGAAAACCAATAAAAACCCACCGAAACACCCCCTTACACTTAAAAAAGGTCCCTTTCCATATATATAAGGATTATAGCTTAAAAAATAGCTTTAATTGAAGAATATCAAGGCTTTAAGGATACTGTTTCACGTGAAGCATTCGAAAAATATTTGAGGTGAGTAACTAATGCTTTGATTCCCCTTTTGCATTTATGATGTTTTGATATGATAAGTATGGTTTTAATTAAAGTATTCCGTGAGATAAACATGGATTTAATGCGTTGAAAAGAAGGATTGATTTATTGCATTTGAATCACTAGTTACTCTCCCCGTTTTATATTGAATTGCTTTGAATAGTTTCCTACACTATGAGCTATTCAATGATCATAGTGTGGTGTTTGCTTTGAATTGAAATTCCCATAGGGGTCAACCAGGGTTCAATGTGGATCCACTTAATTGTACATGGCCATGATTGAATTGATATGACTCTTACGCACACTATGGGTAGTAGTTTAACTAATGATAGGGCCCAATTATGTATTGAAAAGCTTTGTGCATTTAATAATCTTCTTGGAAATAATCTTTCTTTTGAAAAGAGAATCAAAGAGTTTTGTTACTCACTGAGTACTTCGTACTCACTACTCCTTTACTATAATTTTGTTAGATGATTGAAGATATGATATTTGAAAAGCAAGGCAAGCCATGAATTGGAGCATGCCCGCAAATGGAGTAGACTTTTGCATGTAGTGACAACCTGTGTTTGAAAATATTATGAATCTAATACCTTTTGTATTAACAAATATGTCCACCTCTCTCTAAATGTATTTTTAATTTTATATAACATTGGCAACTTATCTTCTAGTTAGATAGCTTTCAAATAAATTTTCCTGAAAGGATTAATTTTGTTTGTCTTAGTAATCAATGAAAAAAATACCTATTGATATAACTTGTTGAGTTATTTACATTTTATTGAGAAACTGAGTTGTAATAATTCTTTAAAATATAACAACTTGTTAGTTTAAGTAATTAGCTTTATCAAGTCAAAAGCTATTTGTTTCTTTTGTACGTCCCGTCCCCATTATTTACATTAAAGCTTCCGCTAGGGAGTTTATTAACCAATATAAGATATTCAAAAATGTTGTAAAATTAGCAAGGGCGTGACAGACAATATCATGTCAAAGTGGAGCGAGTCGTTAGATGCCACCATTCTTCGTTACTTGCATTGTCACACCAACGATACAAAGCTATATGAGCTAACACTCAGTAAGTAACGACACAAATATACATATATGATGCCTGTATAGGATGATTTCGTGCATCACATTGCAAATAGGGCCCACATCCCTTGTGTAAAATACTGTATAAGCTCAAAATCAAAAGGCCTACATGAGCTCATAATCGTCAGGCCATCCAATACTCACAAGTGTACATACTCGTATGACAAATAAAATGTGACGTAACTACATAGGATCTCACACCATCATCTGTGGTGTCTCATGTCAATCACTATGCCACATACATATTCTTATCTATGTCATCATACTCAAATATGTGCACAGACTCAAATATGTGCATATCATATGTTCAACAACATATGTCTCAATGCTACCAATTTAGTCATGCCCAACTTTCACGTCTTATAACAAAGATAATATATCATATAAATATTATAGGGCATGATAGACATTTAAATATCACATTGTCACATATGAGTAAAAAATACTATTGTTTTGCATTGTAGTTGAACCGTTACTTACCTATCTCCTTGGTTGCCTACAAGCTTTAATATCTTTAACACCCAAGACATTGCATGAACCATCAACATTTATCTCAACTTATCAGGTTTATTCTAAAATCTATAGATACAACATTTTCTATATTATTTATCACTTTGATCTTTAACTAAAGGAAGGTAATACTTAAATGAAACTAAAAGTACTTACAGGATCATCGATCTCATGTTCTTTAACTCGGCAATGAATATTATGCATTTCACTATCAATATCGCACCCAAACAGGCATAGGAGTTGAGATAAATTCACTCCATATTAAACATGGAGTATGCGTCCTGAGGGTAGCGGCATATCTCATATGAAAAATACCCATGAGGAGGGGGTGCGCTCCATAATTGAAGAGGGGGTGAGCCCTCCAAATTTTCCTTGGGCGAGCACCCCCAATTTAAGGGGACGAGCCCCATTATATTTGGGGGAGTGTGCGTACCCCAATTTTTTTTTTTTTTGGAGAGGGGAGCCCCCTTAAAGACATTTGGGAGCTGCTGTTAATAAGTTTGGGGGCGTCTTTGAGCTTTTTTTTTTTTTTTTAATGACTCACATTTTGAATTAATATTTAGTATGTCCAACAATGTCTATTTAATGTATTCATAATAGCAGTGTGAACCTTTGATAAAATATTCAATTATGGTACTTCCACGATTGTAAAACCGCTAATTAAAATTTATAGTATTTTAAAGTTAACGACTTTTGAATATTAACGTATTCTGCATTGTGTTTTTAATATTAAAATCACATTATCTCATACAAATTATTTTGAAATGGTTAGTAACTTTCAAAATTTTCAACCTATTAATAGAAGTATCTCAAAATATAATTTAACTTTCAATTGTATTAAATGTTCACATGTTCTGTAAAATTATAAAATAATACTTTTAAATTTGGGGTGCTACAAATGCACCTCCTCTGAAAGAAATTTCGTCCTCGAAATTCTTGTACTATTTCAAAATCTCTTATATAGTAATATAATAGTTACTATAATAAGTTTTTCAATAGTGTACTCGTCCCCTTAAAGAATCGATATCACGTTTTAACTCTTATCTCAAGAATATTCTTGTTCCCGTATATCGTCTTATCGTTTTATATCTAATAATTTGAAAGTCAAGAATTAAGTGATTGCTATCTGCAAGTCATGTGTTTAATATATTGCTTATATTTGTACTTCACATAAATGTACAACCATTTCATCCTTAGCCTTAAAAACCATCACTCTTAATTTCTCTAGTTATGGCTCTATTGAAATCGTTCCAAGTTATGTATACTCCAAATTATTATTTATTTATTTTGATCTTGATCTCAACTTGTACACATAAAGCACCTAATAAAATGCTAAATTTCTTAATATTGTTATACCATAAGTTCCCAACAACTACAGCCCAAACTAATTACAACTGTAGCTTATTAATTTCTTATGATATCGTCAATCCTTATCTAGCAAAAGATATTAATTCCGATCCTCAAATAATGTTACATCTTCCTTAATATCACTATTGTCTGGAAAGACATACATCTATCCTCAAATCATCATATTTACCTAGATATTATTATTTTTTTATAGTTAATATAAAACCATAAAATTCATATTTTACCCAATTACAATGCATACGTCATCATCAGTGTCATCTTGAAAATCAATTTTATATATTCATCAATCTTATTTTGCATGTAATTGTACCTTTCATATTGATATTCTTATTCTTATGATCAGTCAAGTAGTTTAAAAGATCCCAAAGTACATAATCTTCTAGTTTTCCAAATTTATCAACATCATCACATTTTCATATTATTATGCTTTTTGTGACATGTCTTCCTCGATCCCCTACATGTATATGATAAATATCATCCATAATCTAAACCTCGCACGAGCTTGGAATTTTTATTTAGCCAAAGTACGATCCCAATTATATGACTGGCTGGTAACTAATATCAATATTTATTTCTCATGGCAATCTAGAAACCTTATCATTGTACTTCCTCATCAATTAAAATAACTAAACAATTGATCGATTATCTCAAAAAATCCCAACAAAATTTGAGTTGTTAATACCCAAAAGTTACATATAAACCTAAGGTAAGAATCCTATCAACTATTTTATCACGTGTTTCTTGTAATATCACCTTATCTCCCGTTTAGTTAACAATTAAATTTACGTTTCAAAGAGTTCTTATATTTCATATATTTCATATGCTTATCAAGGTGTGGAATCAAAGATCTAACATTCTCTTGATATAATTTACTAATAAATTATTCATTTTCGACACATATAATAAGAGTATAAGAAGTACCCAAAATACTTTAACCATCAAATTCTATACATATCTAAGATTACTATTAACATTATTGATGATTATTGAAATAATCATAATGCCAATATTTTCATCTGAAAACTTTTGATATATTTTTAATAATTATCTTGTAACTCTTTCATATTACTACTGATACATCGACTATATTGTGATTTTGGAAAGTACATTCAATCTTACACTGGATCTAACATTTGAACTTAAAATTCATTATCATCACATATAGCTATTATCCCAAATATTATTCTCTTTCCACCTTATGAGTCGTATTTCTAGGATAAAAACTTGTAAGAAATAATTAGCATAGGAAAAGTGATACGGCCACAAGATGCCGAAACTCAAAGAAATTTGAAATCAAGGCAGGAAAGACCATGTATGCGCTCAACTAACGATTGAATATCAATTGTTTGAGCACCTAAGATATGCAAGCACCCCAAAGAAGACTCAGGACACTTTAGCAATATTATTTTAAATAGACGATTCCAAGTTGCAGCCCCTTGAAAAAAGTTACTATCAATCAATTAGAATGAAATGACAGTGAAAGAATATTTTAATAAGGTAAAAGCTCTCTTTCAAAAAATATGTGGATTAGGTTTGGCTAGTAAAATCCAAGGATCTAAAATGAGAAGAATAATTGTTTATGGACTGAGACTTACATTTAGAAGCTTCATAGCTGCAATATATAGTGCGTTAAAACTACCTTCACTGATCAATCTTTAAAATTTTGTGAACTGCTCAAGAGGAATTAATCAAGCATATGCCGATGGTCTTACTAAACAAAGCAGAAGTTGCAGAACAAGAAGAATTATTGTTATAGTTACCATAAGAGGAGGTTCGAAGATGAGGAGAGTCCAAAAAGATCACAATATAAGAGGACACTAGTGTATTACCCTTGCGTTGCACGGGATGTAGAAAGAGCAGTTGTTGAAAAAAATATAAATATATGTATCAACTTTTAATGACACATTCTATTTGAATAATGACATGTTCAATGGACAAAAATACTTTAAATATATGAAAGTAATGGCAAAATATAAATTTAAATAGATATGGAATTGAGTAAAGTGTACAATGTAATTGGAAATGTGTTGTAAAATTATTCTAAATTACGGAAAACTTCTTTAAAAACAACATTAGTTGTAGACTTTTATCACAAATGTCATTCACAGATATCACTATCTTCAATCATTTGGGATTTGTTACTCTGGAAACTGCAACGTGCAGTTGCCCATGATAAATAGCGGTTTCTTTGGGAGGAGTCCTACATTTGTGAGTGATTGTCCTTGACTTTTATTTATGGTCATTGCATAAGATACAATAATAGGAAATTGCCTTCTCTAAAACTTAAATGGCATCCTTGTGTTAGATGGTGTTAAAGTCATCCTTGGGATTAAAACTTTCTGACCTGCATTGTTTCCCGAAAGAATTTTTGCCTCCAAAATATGTTTCCCAAGCCTTGTTATAACCAACCGTGTTCCATTACACAGTCCAAGAAAATGATCGATATTTCGAAACAACATAATTGGCGTCCTAATCTTTAGGTTCAACTCATGATTTGGAACACCAGAACACTTTATACTGTTAAGAAACTCAGGTGGATGAATACCTTCTAAAAAATTACGGTTGATGAAATTAGCTTTCTCATTGTATTGGTGCTGGACTTGATCATCTAATGCTATTTCTTATGGTATGAAATTGGTGTTGTACTGATGTACGTTAGCCGATGGTTTTTTTTTTTGTTTTACACAAAATCAGAAATATATGTTCTGATAATGGTATTTAAGAATGCATTTTTCTAAATATTGGGAAGCTAAAAAGTCACTGCCTCCTCTTACTGACATGATTAGATCTAATGGGAAGATAAATGGACATGATCTGAAATTAAATGCACAATAAAATTTTCGTACATCTAAGTGATAATTTCTACTTTTCATTACTTCGAGAATACATTGCTACCATGAAGGGAAATATAAGGAGACTGAGCTATTTGAAAGATCGAAATGCATATCAGTAAACTTGCGGTTAATTATTGATCGTAACTTGTATTTAGCAGAATCTATTATCAAATAAAATAGATAGTTATCAAGTTTTAAATAATCGTAATAAAATAATTGAAATAATTATAATCATAATCATAATGACACTAATAAATTAAAAAATATATAAGAGATTTTGAATTTAATTAATTTTAAGGTTCAGAAAGTGATCAAGGAAACATTGGGAAAAAAATTATCACAAGTTTGGAATTTAATCTTCATGTTATCCAAACTCACGTCCGACTATTACTTCCTAAAAATGAGACAAAATTAGTATTTGATTTTATCATATATCAACATTCCACAAAATATAGAGTTGAAGTTGATTATTATCTAATGTTTACTATATCTCATAACAGGCAAACTCATGTGACTTGATATATATACGGTATTTTACAATTACAAAAATCCTTCATTTACTACCATTTGTACAACTCCTTTTTTAGTAAATAGTACACATGACACTGTATTGTGAAATCTGACATCATGATATTTGTGAAGAAATTCAAGAATTTATTTTTTTTTTTACCATTTTTTTGGAAGGAAATTCAATAATTTTTTCGTGTATAAGTTGTAAAAAATTGTTGGTGCATTTTAAAAAATGTTCGAAGTATACTCACTCTATGTTAGCCTTCACTTGTCTTTTTAATAAAATTCTTCTATGCAAATTCTGTAAACTATTACAAACTGTGCTGAAATAACTATTCTAATGCGTGTGACTTTTCAAAATTTCTATAGATATTTTAAGAGCTTATCAGGTAAACTTTTTAGGAGATTTTTGTATTTAATTAATTTTACGGATAAAAAAGTGAAATAGAAACTTTGGTAGAAAATTATCAGAAGTTTGGAATTTAATCTCCCTCTTATCCAAATTCACGTCCATTTATTCCTTCCTAAAAATGGGGTATAATTCGTAGTTGATTTTATCATATATCAACACTCCACAAAACGTAGAGTTAAGTTGATTATCTAATGTATAATGTATAATATATTTCGCAAGAGGCAAATCCATGTGACTTGATATCTATAGTATTCTACAGTAACAAAAATTATTCACTTAGTACTTTTATACAATTTTTTTTAAGATCGGTTACACAACATTATACTGTGAAATCTTACATAATGATATGTATAAAGAAATTCAAGAATTTCTTTTTTACTTTTTTTTAAAAAGAAAATTCAAGAATTTCCTTTATGTGTATAAGTTGTAAAAAATTGTTGGTGTATGCATTAATCAAATATATCATATGTTATGTATGATAAACTTACTGCAATAGTAGATAATTGAAATTAACAAAAAGATGTACTCATGGCCACCTTTACAAAATACCGCTAGTTCAAATAGTTGCACTCATAGTCACCTTTAGAGAAAAAACCAAGTTCAACAAACTAAACCAACAAACCAAACCAACAAACCAAGTTCTTAAAAATCAAACTCAACAAACCCAGTTCTTAAAAAACAAACCCAGCCAACTAAGTTCTTAAAAGTAGAAATTTAATCAGCAGTAGATATAATTTTTTTTACTCCTCCTTTTTGATAGCCACTGTCTTCCCTTTCTTAACATTCACATTCGTTGATAAATCACCTAGGAGAGACCTTTTTGCTCCACTTCGTCCTAGTGCCTTACCATTGTCATGGACATTACTCTTAAGTGGAGTAGTGACCTCATCATCAGAAGAATCCTACAAATAAAAGTTCAAAGAATAATTAAACAAATTAACTAAAAGTCAATCATAGAGTAAAATTAGTTATGGTTGAAGGCAAACCTTTGAAACAGTGTTAATAACCATTCTAGAGAACATATCAGACTCTTGCATACTGACATGGCCCTTAGCATACTTTTCTATTAAATCAGGATCACAGGTCATCTTTTAACAGAATAAACCATGTTACAAAGCTTCAAATTATCCTTGCTTATAAGGACTTGAACGTTGCGTCCTTCCCAGCTAACTGCTTTAATTGCAGTAGGAATTTCCTCAGCCTCGCCTTCACTATTCACCCATTAGCATTACAACAAAAGTTAACATATATAAGTACTGGAAAATTTTATTTTGCCCAAGCATGCATATTATTATGCATGCGTGTAATACGTGACACACATCTAGGCTACAACTGTGGGATGCTTATAACTTAGATGTTTGACACATATACAAGCATGCATAATAACATGCATGCGTGTAGGCAAAATAAAATTGCTCATATATTATCAATAATACAATAAAAAGTAAAATACATTAATACTTAGTAATATCTAGATTGAAACTCTTTAATCTCATCCACTGGTTCATCAATTAGCATCTTGATGATATCAATTGTAGTTGTTACCTTAACTCTACCTATTTGAACAAAGATAAGTAAAAATCATAAAAGGAAGCATAACTAAAGAGAACTCAAAAAACTCGAAAAGGTTATTAGGCAGCAGCGAAACTACAATATATAGTAATAAGAAGTCACATTGGCAGCCAAAAAAACCATCCTTTATAATTCTTTAACCAAAGCAAATTACAGAATAAAAAGTGGCAGTAACCAAATTCTAGCTGGCACAGCAACTGACAGTTGTTGGGGTGGTATGATACTTCTCAAGGGGACAGTGGATGATCTGTTCCGTTTATACATCCAAAAATATACTTAAGCTACTGGGATTTCTCTCCTAAAAAGTGAATTTCATTTGGGCAATCAAGCTTCAATGAACATAATACAAACATAGAATTTAAAAAAAAAAAAAAAAAGAAAGGAATTCTGGTGCAGAATGAGGTCTAAGGGTCTTCATTTATCCATCCTTAAGTTTTGATCCCAACATATTGAAAATATGGAGTTTACTTCTTCGTTTAGAAAGTCTTGAGTTCTTAAAAGTCATTATTTCCCTTACTTAGGCAGAAACATTTTGGCAAAATAAATTTAGGAATCAGCATAAGTAAAGTACAGAATAAAAAGATAAATGTGTAGGCAGCCAACCTTCATAAGTCTTTGCACGGCACATATGCAAGATAATCACAAAGGGACCATTTTGCGGCTTACTTAAAATCATGTTTGCTTCAATGGCATAGCTGTCCCATAGAGTCACAGTGATATTTTCATGCCTAGATATACTAATAAAATCAGAAAATAAATCTATAAACTATTTTTGAAACAATAGATATATTGATGGAACATGGTCTTAGCTTCTTACTCTAGATTCTCAAGAAACAACTCCATCAACTTTGCTTGCCTTTCAGAAACAACAACCGTACGGATCTCTTCCTTAAGAACAACTTCACCAATTATGTCTTCAAGGTAACCAGGAGGACAAAAAATAAGATAACAGATAAACAAAAGATTAGATTAATGAACACAAAGATAGCAGGTAGAAAAAGAAAAGAAAAGGTAGCTGGATAAGTGAACATCTCATCTATTAGTTTAATTTCGTTGATTGCATCTGGGTCCGTGAGTCGATTAAAGGGCTTAAAAACAAGCATGTGTCGAGGAAATGTCGGGTCATGATTCTCCACAGCATGGCTTTTACCAATGAAGCTTATCTTGTATTTGTGGTTTGTCGCCTTATACTTACTAAAGTTTGCAGCGACAACAAAGTATTTAATGGCATAAACCTTCCCCTCCTTCAATACCTTCGTAAACTTAGGCATCAATTCCTTGCCTATGCTACCATGAATGCGATCCCCCTTCAAGATTTTAAGAAAACAGTAAAAAAAAAACTTTCATAAACAAAGGGCAGAAAGGTAGAGAGGAAAAAAAATAATAAGAAGAAAAATTCAGACCTCTGAGTCGTGACAAATAAACTCGAGACCAATTTCTTCTTTGCCCATATTCACTATACGCACATAAATCCGGATGATTCGAACCATAGCCATCATCAAATGCTTTCGAATGAGTAATATCTCTAACCAATGTCCGAGTGGAAGCCATGGTACGATATACGCAAGAGCCTTACAAACGAATGTAGAGTGGAAGATGAATGCAAAATTTTTTGTTTACTGTCATTCTCTATATATGCATGTTGAATGTTAAAAACCCTAAAATAAGTCAACCACCATCGATTGTTGGAAGGGATACACCAAAGGTCACCGTTGGAAGTACAAACGCAGGCAAAGACGCTCAATGAATTTATCTAATATCCTTTTCCCAATAGAAGTCGTTGATTTACAGCCAATATGTTTGAAAAAAGAAAAACAGAAAACAAAAAATGGAAAAAATGATTTCACCATTGGAAGTCTAAACGCATGTATGAGTTAAACTAATCCTTTCCCCAACAAAAGTCTTTAATTTATCAGCCAATGCGTTTTTTAAAAAAAAAAAAGGAAAAAAAGAAATTCACCATTGGAAGCACAACCGCATCCAAAGACGCGTAATCAACCTAATCTCTTTTTCCCAACCATAATTATTGAATCTGCAGCAAATGTGTCAAAAAAATAAAAAAAAAAAAAAAATTGGAATCCAAGTTTCCCGTCCAAAAACAAATTCCAAGACTTTTCTGCTATATGTAATATATAGATTCATTTGGAAGATATAATCAAACAATGGCTCATGGCATGTATACAACAAAAAAGGCCATTATGCTCAGGTTTGTGGTTCTGAAAAAAATTTCGATGAAGGACAATATAGCAATCCCTGATGAGCAAAAAGGTTAGAAGAGTGAAGAAGAATGGAACATTGAGACATACAATATAACGCAACTATTGAGAAGCTCATAAGGAGCAACTGAACTCATGTCCAAAAGAAATATGGAGCTGTGTTTCTATCTCTACAACTATTTACTAAGCACAATTTACTTGAAGGAACACAACGAAGCTTTTGGTGAGGAGTTATATGAAGATGCATGCTTCAATGATTTACAACATGAGGAAGTGTTTAATAAATAGTCGCCTTAGCTAGTATTAGAGATGGTAAAATCACACTTAAAGAATACAAAAAGAGAATTGGTTTGGGCAAAATAAGGATGCATCTTGAAGGACATCCAAGATGCATGAGCTACTAAAGTTGAGAGAGATAGAAAATATATTGCAAAATCAAATCACCAAAATCAAACAAGGTTTCAAGGAAACTCAGGTTGTGCTTAAGTCAAGTGACAATAAAGAGATAACAAGATAAATCAAAATTCTTTGAAGATGGAATAACAAAAACTAATCAGAGTTCTTTGGAGATGGAACTCCACTGGGAGCTATCTCAAGAGGAAGCTCAAACAATTGGAGAGGGACAAAACCTTGCTCAAATTAAAGATATGTTCATGACAAAGGATAGTGTAAACTTACAAATGCAAGTTCAAATCATTGGATAAAAGAATATCGTAAAACACAACAAATTATAAGAATATGTTAAGACTAAGAAGAATGAGTTGAGAAGATGGCAGTTGAGCAAAAGAAATGGAGAAAGCCTAATATAGAAGAGCTTGTTGCACTGATACAAAAAGATTTGAAGGAAATAGCACTGTTAAGTTCTAAAGATATTCAGATCTCTCTCAAAACAATGGGAAGAGAATACTTAAATTGAGATAACTAATACTGAATAGGTGAATTAAGAAGTCTTAATATCTCATATCATATCAGTATGATATAACCCAAAATCGAATCAAATCATCCCATCCATTTATATATTTCTTTGGTCAACCTCTATATTCACATTAACCAAATCATCAATTACATAATCTTCTCAATGTCTATCTCCATACGAGATCACACAAACCTAAATTGCATTGAGACCCATAGATATAACTTTATATTCAATTTAAGTCAAAATCACTACATATAAGACATGGCCAACCAATAGGGCAATTAATATGGGTCCTACTTGTTAAGTCTTTAAATAATCCTCAATTTAAATACATCTTTTCGCACTTGTTTCTTTACCCAAATTGTACATATCAAAGTACAACCTCATAACAAATCACTAGTTTCAGTGTTTTCTCCACCAAGGTTGAATTTTAGGTACCCCAAAGCATACTCTTCCGATCTAGGAAATTCAAAAGTCCAATACCAAATCCTGTCTACTTTCTTTAGTAATTCACTACACTCTATTTATTTCAAAATTCCAGTATAACGCAAAGCAATCAGAATCTTCAAAGAATTGTTTTCTCCAGTACATTTTTTCATTCTTTCCCCAAGATAGGAAATATGTAATACTTATCTCATAATGGTTCAACATGCAAACTTTCACTCGGTGACGACATGATACTAGGCACCCAACCACACATGACACCATGTTAGCATCAAGATGAAACCATGTAAAAATATCATTTTCAATCACATGCATGCATACTTTAAGTGCTTATGTATACGCATTAAAATCGATAAGATAAACTATTGCAAGATATTAATTCATATTTTTGATAAATTAAAAAAAAATCAAGTAACAGGTAATCAAGAGCAAAGTATCAAAGTGGATGTATACACTTGTCATTTTCTTCTTTAAAAATTGAGGAGAAATAAGAGTTTATGTATTGATAAAATTGGCAAAACTCAATTAAAGAACTTTAGATCAATTATTCTTTTATAACATTTCTCGTGAAAATTTCTCATACGAAAATAAACTCAACAGCTAATTTCATTGAAAAACAATATTTATTTATTTACAAAAATCACGTAGAAGTTTATCAACATTTTAATTTCAAAAATTCATTTCTTATAGATTTTTTTAATCTTTGCACTTGACTCAAAAGATACTTAAATATAAATAGAGTTGTTTTCAGATACATATACTTAACTAATCAAGAAAGAAATATTAATACTGTCAAGTTTCAAAATTATCATGCTCTTTTCTTAAATAAGAGTCGTCATAAAAAAATGAATTCTTGAATTTTCCTTAAATTCAAGAAAACAATGGCGGATTTTGGATGAATTAAAATTATTTTACATATTTAGCCAACTGTTTTTACCGATACAAGTAAAACATAATTTTTAATGCAATATTGGGTTTAACTAATATTTGAATTTCTTTCTAGCCTAAAATAAAGATGATAGGATAAAATTTTTAATATGTAGAATACTTTTAAAATGAGGTGAGATGCTAAATCAAATTAATATTCAATCATATAATCATCATATAAAATGCAATAACTAAGCTAATACTTGATGTCTATATATATATATATATATATATGTGTGTGTGTGTGTGTATATATACACATAAAAGCAGAATAGTTTCCTTTTTACCGTCCCCCCCCAATTTTCACTTGCTAAATCTGGTTTAGTCATTTTGGTCATTCATTTTATCTTGCAATCTTGGTCATTCCTTTTATTATAGGTTTTTAAGTTTTATTTTATTTCAAATTATTTATAAATATATTTGATTTAGCTTATTATTATCACAATATTTTCTAATTTTTAATCCCAATCACCACATAAGATTCCATTTTATCCAAAAATATCTCTTTTTCTTTATGGAGATTTTAATTTCTTCCTATAATAGAACTCATTCTATCTAAGATTTCCCAAATCGCTTTCAATCTACAATTAAACTTTCCATTCTTTATTTGGAAAAGTCTTATTTTCAATAATTTTTGGTTTTAATTTATCTCACACCTTCTGATTACTTTCGGATTGGCACCACTCTTCATTACTTGTATTGTCACGCCTATAATGCAAAACTATATGAGCTAACGCTCAGTAAGTAACAACATTCATATGTATATGATGCCTATATGTGATGATTTCACACATCACATTGCAAATAGGGCCCATATCCATCGTGTAAAACACCGTATGAGCTCATAATCAAAAGACCAACACACACATGCCTTGCCCAAAGGTCCGTCATAGTCTTGTCGAAAGGTCTATCATAGTCTCATCTAGACTCGGGATCCTTCGACGTGTCCGTCGTTGCCTCAACTCAGCTCAATAGACAAGAAGGACTTTAAAATATCATTAAATAATCAAGGCCTAGCTATAATATACAACCGTAGGGTCTCAAAACCGCATCTAGTATATGTACCCGGTCGATGGTCGGCGAGCTCCCAACACTCGCAAGTGTATATACCCAACCATACGACAAATACAATGCGATGCAACTACACAAGGATCATACCATCATCTGTGGTGTTTCATGTCAATCATTGTGCGACATGCATATTCTCATCTCTATTATCATACTCAAATATGTACATACAGCACACAACATCATATCTTCAACAAGATATGTCTCTATGGTGCCTATTAAGTTATGCTCAACTTTCACGTCTTATAACAAAGATAATATAAGTAATTATAGGACATGACAGATATTTAAATATCACGTTGTCACATAGAAGCATATAATACTATTGTTTTGCGTTGTAGTTGAACTGTTATTTACCTCTGTCATTGGTTACCTACAAGCTTTAATAGCTTTAACATCCAAGACATTGCATGAACCATCAATGTTTGTCTCAACTTATCAGGTTTATTCTAAAATATATAGATATAACATTTCCTATATTATTTATCTCTTTAATGTTTAAATAAAGTAAGACGATATTTAAATAAAACTAAAAGTAGTTGCGGGATCATCAATCTCATGTTCTTTAATTCAACAACAAATATTATGCGTTTCACTATCAATATCACACCCAAACAAGTATAGGAGTTGAGATAAAATTCACTCCATATTAAACATAGGGTGTGCTTTCTAAGGGTAGGGGCACACCCGATATGAGAAATATGAAGGAATACGCCCCCTTGAGGAAGGGGTACACTGCATAATTGAAAAGGAAGTGAGCCCACCAAATTCCCCAGGGGACAAGCCCCTATTATATTTGGGGGTGGGGGCATACTCCAAAATTAGGGGGGTGAGCCTCCTTAAAGACATCTGGGGACTGCTAATGGCACATGTTTGGGGGGTTTTGAGCCCCCGTATATATAGATTTTTTTTTTTTTAACTCACACTTCAAATTAATGTTTGGTATGTCCAACATTGTCCTTTTAGCGAATTCTTAGTAATCACGTAAACCTTTGATAAAATATTCAATTATGGAACTTCTAAGATTATAAAACCGCTAATGAAAACTTATAGTATTTTAAAGTTAATGACTTTTGAATATTAACATATTTTGTGTTTTTCTTCAATAATAGAATCACATTATCTCATATAAATTATTTTAAATGGTTAATAACTTTTAAAATTCTCAACTGTTAATAGAAGTATCTCGAAATATAATTTAACATTCAATTCTATTAAATATTCACATGTTCTGTAAAATTTTAAAATAATACTTTTAAATTTCGGGCGTTGCATGAGATATATAAGAACCATTGATTGTTCGTGTTAGGCTTCAGGTCGAACCAAATCTGAATATATCAACACTTGGGGGAATTCCCATTGCATGGGTCAAGACAAAGTAGTAATTCAGGAACGTCTAGCTGATGGGCATTAGCTGCCCTGGAAGCACAGCAATCTCATGCAAAAGATCTAAATAAAAAGAGTTTAGAGGAAATCTTAAGGCTAGTGGTCACCTGTGACCTATATATAGTTACCTTGCCTGCCTCGCACTCATAGGCGAGGCTATAAGGTCAAGGAACTCAGAAATAGTACTGAAAGAATAGGTCAAAATCGTTCATTAACGGGGTACTTGGCAATTTCACTAGATTATAATCTAAATTATAATCTGCCACACGGCATTATTTCATTGGTTTTATTTTTTCAAAAAATCAAAAAGTAAAAATCAAGCCATAATTTTTTACTTTTTAAAAAATGCAACTAATAAAATGATATTACGTAATATATGTTCTTTCAAACAATTCCTATCCATGGGAAAATACCTGTATGATAGATCGATCTGCTCCCATACAACCTCATCCTCCTCGTCTCGATTATCTCCCTTGACCTCTTCTTCTTTGACCTCTGATGTCCCTTCATTCAAACCATGCATTGCCCTAGCAGGTCTACTGGGACCTCTTAGGAAAGGATAAAATCCAAGAGGCTTTACCTCTAAAGGTTCATCTAGATCTTCTAAAACCTTAAACTTACCAACTCTTAACTTTTTATCAGCCACTGGAATCTACAAAAATAATGAAAAGTCTTACCAAAGAATCTTGAGCTCGAGGCTGCATTAGGGGTCGTGTGAAAGTGGAAAAAGAAAACAAGCAGCCAAGGAGAAAGAGGATGACTTGGGAGCCTACACAATGAAGAAAGAGAAAATTTTGAAAGCTTACAACGCGAAATCCAATGTTTGACCAAACCAGATTTAGCCTCTGCTTGAACCTCTTTCTCAAAATATATTATAATCCCACCTATCACTAATTTAACTACTGATTTGACAACTACTCATTTATAACCACAAATCTCAAACTTCTATTAAATCTATACCACTTATTTCACTTCTTTATAATTTCTCTTTATAAATCAACTATCATAAATTGAATCAAACAGGCACTTATAGCCAACGCTTCTATTACCCAAGTGCATAAAAAGTTGTGCTCATTGATGTGGTGTGTGACAATACAGTCCCATTCAGATTTGAAATCCGATCATCATTCATACCAATATAGTTTTGTCTAGCTCTGAAAATTTAACACCATGCTTGTAAAATACAGTCTTCTGCCAATAGAAATTTTTCTTTTGCATACCAAGATCGAATTCGACCTTATAAGCTGGGGGCTTATGAGGAGGAGAAAAACTGGCCAAGAATAATTGAGCCTTATATTCTCAAATGGCTTAGATAAAAGAGCCTAATCGCTTGCCCGTAGCAATATTGTTTCTTCATAACTGTATTTTCTTCTTATATAAATATAAGCATTTTACTTTTTATTTTACCCCTCACATACTTACTCCCACACCAGATGGGCTTCAATGTCATCATTTTAGGCTTTCTTTACAGGATCACCCACGTGAGCAAGGAATTTAACCCATGCTCTCAGGTGGTCTCAAATTTGACAGATTGTCATATATATATATATATATATATATATTTATAGATTATTGTACATTCTTGGTTGCTTTCAAAAAGTTAGACTAACATGCTCAATTATTTTTCTTTAAAACAAGGAAAAAAGATAAGGGGTGGATAATTTTCTATGAAGTCAAAGCAGACTTCATTTTCCAACTTGTACAACATAATGGAGCTCATCACTTTTCCCTCAAATTAAGTATTGTTATATAAGTATACAGGTTCTGTAAAAAGAACCTATGTTGACTTTATAGAATTGAAAATCCATTTGCAAGGCCTTTCACTTCGTCAAGCTCTAAATCTTCAAAATCCAAAATAAAAGATTGAGGAAGTTTAAAACATACCACAAAATTTAAAACTATATAATATTTACTATAAAACCTTTCTTTTTCTAAAAGTACTTTAGTTCTATATATATGTTGAACTTTGTAGTTTTATAACACTGTTTATTAAAGTTTTTATATTGCATTTTTATCCTAATCATCCATGTTATCCCTGCTATCACTTTAAATATGTGTAACAATGTATATTACACTTTGTAAATTTTGTATCAATATTTACTACGCTTTGTATATTGCAGTTTTTTGTCCCAGTTGTCTCTATCACCACTACTGCCACTTTTAATTTGAGTACCAAAGTATGTTAAATATTTCAATTTTATAACACACTATATTACAATTTGTAAATGATGTAGCAGCTCATAGAAATTTGGTATAATGCTAGGCATATGGTTGCATTATGTCGTCAGACGTAAGAGAAACTATAAGTGGTTTCTTGTGGCTTTTTAGAAATTATGAGTGGTTTCTCTCACGTGACGTGGGCATCAGATGACATAATACCACCAGACATCTGGGAGGAAAATTTGACTAAACAAACTAAATGCAACACAATTAGAATTCCAATTTTTCTATAGAGCCTGATCTGATTCCATAGGAATCGGCATTAGAATTCATATGGTATTAGTTCTATGTAGAAAAGTAGAAGAAAAACTTGTCCTTTGTAACCAAAAGAACTGGGCGAATTGCATTTTAGATCCTTAGTCTTTTAAAAATTTACAATTGATCTTTAACCTTTTAATGTTTTCCTTAACGACCAAGGATCTCTAGACAATGGGTAAGTTTCACCATAGGTCTCCGACCTTTGTAAAATGTAGCAAAATCATCCACAACCTTTTTTTCAATGGCTGAGGTCCCCCCACCTTTTGGAGATTGGCCCCATAAGTCCCTAATGACTGATTCTGTTATATTCCTCCATTAGACCAAATTTTCTATCCATTATCCAGATGGTGTGTTTGGTAGTCCATTTAAAAAATTATTCATTCTTTTTAATTTGCTTCACGGTCATTTGTTAGACTACCATCATCTTCATTTTCACCCAAATACCTTTTCTTGGGTCAGCTATGGAAGAAGATAGAATTTGTAGGTGCGAGAGTGGAATGCCTTTTCAACCTAGTTGTGGTGCGACACAACAAAAGTGAAAAAACCCAACATAACCTAACAACCAAATCACGCAACAAAAATTCCAATACAATCTAACAACCAAATCATAGCAAATCTATTAGCAACAACAAAGCTCTTAACTCATAGCAAAACCATATCTAAAGATGTCACAACTATATAACAGCATCATAAATCACTAAGTCCACCACATTCATATAACGGAGAGTGATTAAGGTCTAGTTACATAAATAAAAATAGAAACTGTGTTCTACACAAAAAAGAAGTGAAACTGTTTTGATGCCAAGAGCAGTAAAAGAAAGTCCAAAAATGAAAAATAAATAAATAAACAAAGTTGTAAAGAGAAAATCAGCGAAGTCAGCACTAAGAAGGAGGGGTTCTTTTCTTTTCTTAAACTCACTTTTTTTTTTCCAAATTATTCCCCCAAGTTTTCATGTTTATGCTCCTTGAACTAAAAAGATGAAATATCATAACCATATTTTGATGGTTGTCATGTAATATTAGTTATTAGACTAAATGGAAATTTTAGTGCACAGTAAAAGAGGTAATTTCTTACAGCTTGGGGGAAAAAGGAAAAAGATTACATACTTGTAGGGTCTAGTATTCTAGCTTCACTATCCAGACACGTCAGTTAGGATATCTTATTATTGTGATTTGATGGTTTTCCTAAGAGATTTCTCTTGCTCTTGAAGATTCTGATATGGCAACGATCACAGACCGAAAACTTTTCTAGAAGCAGAGTCTCTGTTTTCTCTACCACTTGAATTGCATGCAATAGCTACAAGACAAATTTTCAGTAACATAAACAAGATTGACTTATTTTTCTTGGCGTAATATTGTCTACTACTACTCGCTATAGTTAACATGTAAATATTTATCGCAAACATGATTAGCGCTCCTACACAATTGAGAAGAAAGTTTTTCACCATTGAGGAGTTTGGAGACCCTTTGCGGCGCGATATTCTAATCGCATTATTGCATAGAGAAAAAGATTAAGACCAAGTAGAACTGCAAGCCCAGACTTGTGGGTAAGTACAAGGGGCTTGTGCCCAAGGCCCAACAAAGTAGGGCCCAATTGCATGATTTTTTTTTTTTTTTTTGCTATATACAACAATCAAAACTCGCCTTGCTGAGCTGTTTTGCCATCCCTATTTTTTAATCATCTTGTCCATATTTCTCGTCTATCAACAAAATGCTGAAAAAGAAATTTAAGTTTCAAATTTGAGGAGTACTACAAGTTTTAATATATATGTTAGACAAACATTTGTTTTCACAACCTAAACCATTCAAAGAAAAAGTACCCAAAAAAAAAACTCAAATAAAAAAAATCAAATTCTAGTAGGGTTTATTGTTATTTCTAGATTGGAGAATTATTGTCTAATTTATTTTTGTTCAACAAAATAAATTGCTATTTTGTTTCGTTAATATTGAATAATTATAATATTGTTGTATTTTTTTAGCTCTATTTGTAAACCATAATTAAAAGGGAAAGAGAAAGAAAACCATAATTAGTCAAAAAAATGCTTGATAATATAAGGAACCAAATAATCACAATTTTATTATGTATTACTCGTATACACATGTTACTAATCATTACAATTTATTTCATATAATTCTTTTACTTGACATAGAACTAATTAAATTGCCATTTATGGAACAATATTTTTATCTAATAAAAATGAAAATTAATGAGGAATTTTTTAATATAAATTTGATTTCACGTTGAGTATGAAAACTAAGAAACCATGGAAAAGAAAGTATACAAAATTTATGTAACTCTAGAATTATCATACACCCATATCATTTTTAAACAGGTATAGTACAATAACTCTCAGAAATATTTGAAGTGTGGATAGTATTTATTTATCAAAATGAATTCTTTACCACATTCATTCTCTGCTATAAATTCTTAGAAAAATTAATTTTCGTATCACTATTCACTAAATCATTCAAAAAAAATCTAAAATATACACGCTCCTATTACAAAAGACCCAAGGGGAGTAATATTACAACAAATGATAAATTTTATATGATTTACCCATAATATTAATTTTTAACCACTTTTCACTCTAAAAAGAATAAAAAGAATTTTTTATTTTTGTTCTAGATCATCATCATCATCAAATATTATTACTATTGTATCCCCTCAACTTAAATTTTTATTTATATATAGTTTTCCACTTATATATTAATATGAGAATGTGTATATGATTGAAAGTATATAAAATAAAAGCATAAATAAGCATGAGAGCAGATATACATTTAGTATATATATTTATTATTTTATTATTTTTTCAGAAAATATCTTGACTCGAAAATCTAAACCTGAGATATAAATTTTATTATATATATTATAATTTTGTATATTATATATATGTGTATAAAATAAAAATATACATATAAGATATTAAAAATTTAATTTGATACTTAATTAGTTGGATGTGAATATATATTATTAAAATAAAATAAATAAAAAAAGAGGCATATATAAGTAGAATAGTGGTTTTAGCGGGAAAATTTATATATAGCTACTATCCTACTTTAATATATATATATAAGAAATAACAAATAAGAATAAGATAATAAAAAGAAAAACTTTATTATATCTTTCCCTTAAGTGTTCGTTCGATACGAAGATAAGATCGGAAGAGAATATTTTCCAATTTCCATGGAAAATATTTTACTTTGGCTGAGGTAAAATTGTTTTCTAAGGGAAAATAAGTAAAACTATGCTTAATGGGATTATATCATGGAACATAAATTCTATTTTCAATTGTCAATCAACTAGGGAGATTTGGACGCAAATCATTCAAAAGTCCTTTAGCCACAAATTTAACAAAAGGCTAGAGAGTTAATTTGTTATCAAAAACAAAATGTGGGATTTGGTTGCATATTGGAAAAGGCTAAAGTATTCAGGTATTGGAATGATCAAGATTAGACCAAATATTTCGGTTTATTCTGAGGTTCGATCTTAAAAATAGCAAGCCCATTTAGGTTTAGTCTCAGTTCAGACTCGGTTAACACTTAGCGTTTGTTTAGGTTATTCGTATATCTTACACATATATTATATAAATGCCTAAACCCAAAAAATCCATATAAATAGATAAAGCAGGCAAAAGAAAAAATCTTTAAAAAAAAGTATAAAATACACTTCAATGAAATTGACAATTACAACTAATGTAGCCCTCCTTCTATTAAACCAGATATGGCTCCTTCTAGGAGCCAGATACATATGCACGGCACTAGTTAAGTGCCTCTATGGAAAACTTCGAGGCCATCAGGATGCATGAGGAAATGCCAATTCCCCTATTTTTTTATGTTTGTGGGAGCCCACCAATTTACTAAACCAAAACCCAACGCCACTCTTTGTGACAGTAGGCCACCCTCACTCTCTCTCTCCCCCTCTAGCACCTTCAAAATTGTACAATAAACTCTCCCTAAATTCAACTGATTGGAGCAATCACTAGAGAAGCTCAACGATGACCATCCAAGAACGCCAACGACTAAGAAAAACCTCAATTTTTCACACAAGACACCAATGCCCACTGTCTCAAACCGCATTTGCGCTGATTCAACCCACTTTATACTGCCATACGAATGCCCAAGAAACCCAGAGTGGAGAACTCAGTCATTTTTTTTTTCAACCCAGCTTTGATTCTTGAACACAAAATCCCCAAAAAAAATAAAGTCGAGAGATTTGTTGGATTTTTGTTTAGTTGTTGAGGTGAATTTCTTTGTATTTCTACATCTGGGTTGTGTTTACATCCTATTTAGGTTATGATTTCGGCTTTTTAGAGTTGAAAAAATATAGCCAAGAAATATGATCTAATCAGTGCTGTGAGAGAAGAATCCATAATAAATTTTAACCAAAAAGAGGGTTTTGATGGCAGTGGCAAAGGGTTTTCTTGACTGTCAAGATTTGCACAATCTCTAGTCAATAACAATCCTAGATAGAAGAATAGATGGGAACGAGAAAGTCTGTTTTGAAATTAAGTAATTCAAATAAGACTTAAGTATTCCAGTTAAAATCGTATTTGGAGACCTCAAAGGATTATGTCTATGCCCTTTGATGTATAACCTTGCATATATTTATAGTGTCAATTGGATTACATCACAACGACATCACATTCCCACTATCTATCAAGTTACCATTTAGGACCAGACATCTGTCCTTGTGATTGTTTGCCATGTGGCGAGAATTAAGGGCCCGCCACAAACTCTGGTGGCCCGTACAGGTCAGCTCAGTGAGACCTACTTAGGATTAGAGCCAACTCCTTATTGTACACTCCCGCCATTCAAGTCTGTCAAGTCACCTTGCACGAGTCAGTTTAGCTGCAACAATTACCCCTGAGTTTGGTGTGTTGTCGAAAAGTGATACTCTAAACTCAAGAGCAGCACAACTGGTTTCTGATCACTCCAGATGGGACGAAATTGGATTTACCTAATGGGTATGGTGCTCTAGATGGTTTTGCCACATGTCACTCGATTGTGGTTGACAGCAATCATAATAGTTTTCAGAGGGATTTTTTTTGGAGGTGACTGTTGGAGTTCTATAAGTTGCCTATATAAAAGGGGATTTCTTGGCCTAAAGTTTCACTTTTAGCTCCCCAAATTTCTCTTCTTCCCAAGCCTATTCGGATTTGTCTGACCTAGTTACACAAAATTCCTTTCCACCTGAGTGCTGATTTGATCCCTAGCTGATCTGATCTATTAAGGTAATCAGTTCACTTTGTTTACTTCTCTAATTTGATTTTATTTACTAGTATCCGGTTTGGTAAGAATGGGCCAATTTGAGGACAAGGATTCCAGGTATGGGATGGTAACATTAGAGGAAAGTTATGACTTGGAAATTGAAAGTCCCCTTTCAATCACCACCGATAAATCAAGAGGATTCAGAAGATGAGGTCGGGAAAGGCTACACCGAGTTGAGCATCAATCAAAGTCTGAAGCCTTTAAATGTAAGAGTTCCAGATCTAGCGGGTGCATCCACTGTGGTGGCTTCAACTTTAGGTAACCGCGAAATAGTCTAAGGATGGCTCTATCTGCCGGGTAGAATAGACCACTATCAAGGAATGATTATGAATCTTCCTTTCTTGTAAGAAATTTCCCTTTGGAAGTTATAGAATTTGATTTGACCAGGTGGAAAAGATCGTACAATATACCAGATTTGGTATTTTTTTCTCACCTGAGGAGCACAAACGAGCCAACGTGCCTCTGGAGAGTTGCATCACCTTGAATTACCAGCTTCTGAAGGCCAAACTACATCTTCCCTTGACTCACATAATTACTGACTATCTGAAATGTTGGAACTTTGTTCCAACTTAAATCACTCTGAATGCTTGGAGAAAATTTCTGGCAGTGTTGATTTTATTCCGTAAGAAAGAGTTTCCACTTTCCACAACAAATGAGTTCAACTGGTGCTTTTTCAGCTTGAGGTCGGCTGATGGTAAAGAGTCTGGGTACTTCTATTTGATGACCCGACTTAACAACACCAAGGGCCTAATTCGGGAACCCCCTGAATCCATTAAAGATTGGAAGAATCTTTGGTTCTTTGTCAGTGGAAATCGAACGAGCCTAGCTGGGCCAGATGGAGAAAGTT
This sequence comes from Nyctanthes arbor-tristis, assembly GCA_963692815.1. Classification (NCBI taxonomy): domain Eukaryota; kingdom Viridiplantae; phylum Streptophyta; class Magnoliopsida; order Lamiales; family Oleaceae; genus Nyctanthes; species Nyctanthes arbor-tristis. The sequence continues at coordinate 80,868 of CAVNYN010212980.1, forward strand.
CTAAAAAACGTTAGTGGGTGCTTTTCATTATTATATTCAGTTCAGCTCGGTCTAATATTAATCGTGGCTTCTTTTGCTTCTAGAAGGTGAAGTCAGCGAGGAATTCAAGAAGAACTTAGCTACATTTCGGAAGATTGACAAGCGTGGTCGCACAGCCATCAAAATTATTACTGAAGAAAATTTTTACCAAGCTGGTCTCACATCAGTTCGACCTTACATGATTTTCCCTTATATCACACCTTGGTAAGACTCTTTCTATCTGGTGTCAGTTTAGTCATAGATTGCGCATCTGATTATTTTCTTGTTTTGACCATCTTTGACCAAAAAAAGAAAGGCGATCAATTCTGGTAGCGTGAAGAAACTCGGATATCCTAGCTCGACTTGCTTCCAATCAAAGTGGTGCGCCCAAGAAACCTCTCGTTGCCTTCAGCAAAGGTAAAAGGTTGTTGAAGAGGGTTCTTATTCCAGAGTCTAGTTCGGACAGCCAGCTACTCAGAAGGGAAAGACTAGAAGCTTTGAGATCAAAAGTGGGAAAGAAACTCTAACTTTGTGGTTCAAAAATGCCTAGCAGCGTGTGGATTCTATTTGTAGCAATGGGGTAAAAAGTTCAAGGCTGATTTCAGAACCAGAATCAAGGAGTGCAAAGATGCTATAACTCATTGGTTTGGCAGTCATGATGCTGACTCTATTAAACTTTATGAAGAGGCTCAATCCTCCTAATTTAAAATTCTGGAACAATAAGAACATTTTTGGAAGTTACGATCAAAAAAATTTGTAGAGAAGGGAACTCCAATACGAAATTCTTCCATACCATTACCTCTACACATAAATGGAAGAATATATAGAAAAACTCAAAAATTCTGCTGGAGTATGGATCACTAAGGAAACTGGTATGAAAGAGATAATGGTTGATTACTTTCAAGAGCTTTTTTCTTTGACTCGAGGTACGGATACTCCTGACTATATTTTGTCTCATGTCTCTCCATGTATTACTTCCATCCATAATGATGTTCTTCTAGGTCTTTTCACAGCTAAGGAAGCTACGAATGCTCTCTTCTCAATGCATTCCGATAAATTATTCAGACAAAATGGTATGAATTCGGGTTTCTTCCAACATAACTGGGACTTTATTGGCCAAGATATCACAGCTTATTGTCTGGAATCATTAAATCATTGTAGATTTTTGGAAGAGATCAATGATACTTCTCTTGTACTGATCCCTAAAAAATAACCGATTGAAAGCATAGGAGATTTAAGGCCCATTTCACTTTGTAATATGGTTTACAAAGTCATGGCCAAAATGCTTGCTAATCACCTAAAAGTTATTCTCCTAGATATCATTTCTGAGTCACAAGGGACGTTTGTCTCGAGACGCATGATCACAGATAATATCCATATTTCCTTTGAAATAATGCATTATATGAAACATAAGAAGTAAGTAAAGGATAGATATGCGGCTTTGAAGATTAGATCGTAAGGCCTATCATAGGCTTGAGTGGAGGTATTTGAAATCATTTATGCTACAAATGGGCTTTCACCAGAGGTGGGTTGATTTGATTATACTTTTTACATCTATTGTGAAGTACCATATCTCTTTTGATGAAGGGAACTGGGTTCAATCATCTTCGAGAAGGGATAATGGCAAGATTGTCCTCTTTCTCCCTATTTATTCATCTTATGCACCAAAAGCTTATCTTCAGTGTTACGACGACTTGAAGCTATGGGGGATATTAAGAGTTGTCAAGTGGTTTGTGGAGGTCCCTTGGTATCTCATCTATTTTTTGCAGATAATAGCATCCTTTTCTTCAAAGCCAATGCAAGGGAACTGGATATGGTGAAACACACATTGGAAACATATGAAAAAGAATCTGGGCAATCCATAAATCCAGAGAAATCCTCACTGTTTTTCAGCTCTAATGTGATTGAGAAAAGAAGAAGCTCCATTAGAAACACTCTTCGTATTAAAAGGGACTATGGCCATGATAAGTATTTGGGTCTTCCTTCTCTTATTGGCAGAAAAAAGAAGGAGGTATTCAGTTTTATTAAAGATCATATGTGGCGAAAACTTCAACGGTGGAAGGAAGAGAATCTTTCAAGAGCGGGTAACGAGATCCTCTTAAAATAGCTCAAGCAATGCCAAATTATACAATGAGTGTCTTCTTGATTCTTCTTGATTTATGTGCAGAGTTGGAGAGACTTATGTGTTCTTTTTGGTGAGGATCCTCTGAAAGCAACTTTAGAGGAATAACATGGATGAGTTGGAAGAGAATGTGCTTTCCCAAAAGCCACAGAGGACTTGGGTTTAGACAAATACATGAGGTCAATTTGGCTTTATTGGGTAAGCAAGCTTGGAAATTGGTTTCTAAACATAATTCTTTGGTGTCTAAGATTCTTAAAGCTCACTATTATCTACGCTCAACTTTTTGATGCTACACTAGGATATTACCTAAGCTTTACTTAGCAAAGTATTTTTGCTTCCCAAAATGTCATAAAGAATAGAAGTAGATACCGAGTTGGTTGAGAGGATACGATGCGAGTGTGGAGAGACCTGTGGCTCATGGATGAGCAACAAGGAACTATATCGAGTAATCAAATCCCTAAAGGTGAGTCTATTACTGTTAATTAGTTGATGAAGGTTGGTGAACAAAATCGGGATTTGGATTTAATAAAAGATTTGTTCAACATTGTAGATCAACGGAAGATATTGCAAATTCCTCTTAGTTCTCGCGGCCTATGGATCGACTCTATTGGATGATGGAAGAAAAGGGGAATTATTCAGTTAAAAGTTCCTATTATCTGGCCCAAACCATGCGCTATGGCTTATCTCTTCAGCTGAATGATAGATTATGAAAGAGGGTATGGAATCTCAAAGTTTTCCCCAAGTTAAAAATTTATTATGGAGAGCCACAAGCAATGTGCTTCCTACTGCCAATCGATCTCAGAATGAAAAGGGTTGATATAGAGAGTCTATGTTCATTAAGTTTACAAGCTGACAAAACGATTTATCATTGCCTTGTGTCTTGCGACTTTGCAAAAAGAGTGTAAAGGTCTTTTTCACTCGATTTCTGCCCAGGTGGGGGAAAATATTTTCAAGGATTGGCTGTGTTTGATTTTTGACAAAATGAATAAAGAGGATGTGGAGTTGGCTGTGATGTTATGTTGGGCATTATGGCTGAACTGGAACCAGATAGTGTCGAATGCAAAGGCATATACGGTTACAAAAGTGATATTTTCGGCCAAGGCTTTTTTACAGCAGTGGCAGAAAGCTCAGAATTCTTTGGATGCATCAGGAACGGCAGTCACAAATAAACTTCATCCAAATGTTTATAGATGGGAACGGCCAACTTTGCCATTGAAGTAAATTAATGTTGATGGTGCTCTTTTTCCAGGTCAAAATCGTGTTGGCATAGGACTTATTCTTAGAGACCATAGTGTTTCTTTTTCGGGGGCTAAGTCTATTATTTTTGAAGGAAATCTTTAGCCTAAGTATGTGGAAGCCGCTGCAGTTAGAGAAGCTTTATTATGGATTTCTAAACAAGGTTTGCTTGATGTTGTCATTGAAATGGATATTCTTCTTGTGTTCCATGCCTTGCATAGGTCAAAGACCGACCGCTCTCATTTTGGGCTAATTATAGATCATTGTCGTGCTCTTGTTTCAAGTTTGTCTAGTATTCAATTTATTTGTATTCAGAGATCTGTGAACCACGTGGCTCATCGATTGGCTAGGGTTACGGGTTCTATGTCAGACTCCATGCTGTGGTTGGGTAACCCTAGTAATTTTATTTTCAATGTACTACATCATGAAGATTTGATTGAATAAACTTCCCTTTTTCAAAAAAAAAAAAGAAGGAATATTTAACAAATACATAACCAGTTCTAGAAGAATCCTCCGCTACCACTTTGCTGGTCACCGCCGTCGCTTGCAGATGTTTCAATCCATTTCCACCAGACCGCCACTGATTACCAACACCATTCACAATTTTCTTATCTGTTTCATTTCTGCTTGCATCTATTGAAACTACAAAACCAAGCCATAGAATCAAACAAAGAAGATAAAGAGAAATATAGATTGTCTGGAGCGACTGTAGGCAAAATTCATTAGGGTTTTGGGATTATTTAGGTGACATTTTGGGCGGGTATTCTTTGACAAGTATTGGTCCAATTTTTTAAAAAAAAAGAAAGGAGAAATTGGCCCAAATTGAGAGCCAACATAAACCGACCCAAACTGAGTTGATTTGGTTTGTGTCGGTTTACAAAACAGAGCCAATTCTTCTCGGTTTCACAATCTTCAACCCAACCTGTAGTCAGGTCGGGTTTGGGTTGGGGCTAAACTCGACCTGCCCAACCCGATGCCTACCTTTAGTTGGACAACTCACGGCCTCTTCAGCACTGATAGATTTCTCTACATTTTTCAAGAATTTCTGGAAGTTCTTTGGACCCGTCTTATGCATAGACTACCAGAATTGACTCTCTAACGTCGAATTGAATAACACTGCCATTAGAAGGTCTCGTCGGCCACTTTCTCAGTTTCTAGGACCTGTTTATTTAATCGATCCAAATCTGCTCTCAACATCTTTGTAGTCCCTTGCTTGAGTGTGACAAGCTTTTCCTTTAAAGCTGTTCGGATCTTTGCTCCCATAAACGGGGTCATGAACAAAGAAGCTAGTTCACCCCAGCTCCTAAATAAGTTCCTAGGAGTTCTCTAAGCCATTTACTGGGTCTCTCTCCTAACGTGATTAGGAATGTCACATTGCGGCTTTATTGTCTCCTTGTAATTTCATCCAAGCTACAAACCTATCTAGGTGTGCACTCGGATTTCACCATTATAGTGTGGAATCTCGGACAGCTTAATTTTTTACATGGGAGTTGACAAGATGGTGACTGACGAGAGAGAATCCCGACTCCCAACATAGCTTTTTGTGGTTGTTCTTCTCCCATCTAGCTCACCATGGTCACCCTTTATTGTCTTTCCAGGTCTTCGAGCTGCCGCCTCATGTTCTCTATTTTAGATCATTCCCTTTGTGACAGAGGGGCTAGCTGTACCTTGATAAATTAAAGTTTCTCCTAGGTGGTTTATAGGCCTTATATCCTTGCGCCTCTGTGTCACCTTGACCTACCTCATACTGAGGCTAACTTCGAGCCTGGGACGGTTGTGGTCTTTCTTCCACCACCCTCCTAGTGGATTGAGAAATGTCCTCTGTCTTTCTTTTATTTGATTTCCTATGATGATCCCTTGAGCGGGACTGGGCCTCTTGGTCAATGGCTCCTTTTTCTTAATTACCTCAAGCCGTTGTTGTAGATGTTCGACTGTCTTGAGGATCTCCTCTTCAGTATAGGGTATGGCTAATGGTGTGGCAGATCGGAAGAGCCAATCACTTCAGTCCAGACCAGATCCGCTATAACTGGAGCAGTAGGATTAATCCTACATGACTCTGTTTGGTGTTCTAAGAAACTTGGAACTCATGAAGGTGAAGTCTCACCCATTTGAGAGTCGGTGATTGTGGACCAGGGCCCTTCCTCTAGCACCAAATTGTTGACGGTCGAGATTGGCACAATCTCTAGTCAACAACAATTAGAGACATGAGAATAGAAAGAACGAGAAAGTCAATTTTGCAATTAAGTAAGATAAGACTTAAGTATTCTAGTTAGGATCGAATTCAGATACCTCAAAGGATTATGTATATGCCCTTTGTATACAACCTCATGTATATTTATAGTATCCAATTGGATTACATCACAATGACATCACATTCCCACTATCTACCAAGTCACCAATAAGGATCAGACATTTGTTCTTGTAATCATTTGCCATCTAGCGAGAATTGGGTCTTGTCACAAACTCTAGTGGCCCATACATATCGGCTTGACAGGACCTACCTGAGGATCAGCCCCAAATCCTTATTGTACGCTCCAGCCATCCAGGTCAGTCAGGTCAGCTTGGACGAGTTAGTTTTGCTACAAGTTTTATCTTAGCCGCCGGCGTTCTTGGGTGGTTGTTGTTGGGCTTGTCCGATCTAGTGCTCCGCCATGGTTGAATTGTGGGTTACTATTGATCGAATTGTTCTCAGGTCAGGAGAACGAAACTGATTTCACAAATATGTGGGGTGTGTTTGGGGGTTGGGGTAATTGGTGGGACCTACAGACTCTTAAAAATGGGAAAATTGATTTTTTTATCTGACAGGCCCACTATGTGGAGCTGAGTCAGTGTCACATCGGCAGATCTGGCTCCTAGCAAGGAGCCAGATCTAGCTTACTAGATAAAAGCATTAATATAGTGGAAGTAACAATTATTAGGCACAAATACTTGGCTAGTTATGTTCATTTATATTCCAATTTTATCCTTTCTTTACATTACACTCGAAGTATTTTCAAATAAAAGGTAAAGAATAGTCTGCTTTGTACTCATCCCAAAGCAATTATTAGCTAGTTAATGTAGTGAAAGTAACAATTATTAGGCGCAAATGCTTGGCTAGTTATGTTCATTTATATTCCAATTTTATCCTTTCTTTACGTTACATTCGCAGCATTTTCAAATAAAAGGTAAAGAATAGTTTGCTTTGTACTCATCACAAGACATGTACAAAAACTAGTATAACTGTCAAAAGAAAGGTAAAACATATTCAGTGGCGGAGCCAGACATTTGGGCTTGGGTATGTACATGTTGTCTAGAAAAATTTTGAATAAAATGCGGTTTAATAGCCTAATAATAATAACATTGCAAAGTTATATTATTAATACTTTTATAAACATCCTTGCGACTGTATAGTATAATACAAATAGACAACAAGACTAAAATTTATATACATACATAGATATCTAATGATACAAAAAACTGTAATGAATCCGTGGCATGCTATACAAAACTGAGTTTCCTATTTCCATTTTAATAAATTGAGAAAACAATTGATCTTATTCTTGTTCTCAAACCACTTCAACTAGGGGGTGAAGCCATATTTTCATTCAATATAAGTGTCATTTTCCACATTGTAGATTGTTAGTAAAATTGTTTATAACTAGTAGTATTTTGTGACATAAATTATAGTTAATTTGATTTTATATATATTCATTATTAGTTCACATCAACCATATATGTAGGTGCTCAATGTATATATACACATATATTTAATCATCATAAGGTGATTTAATATTCTTACTTGAAAATGAATGAAATCATTTAAAATTCAAAGAGGTCTTCTGAAGGAAAGTACATTATAGAAATGAGGGAAAATGAAATTAATATAGGGGCAAATATGTAATTTAATTATTCAATTTGGAAGCTAATGGATTACCCTTTGGGGAATTATATTCCCACTATACAAATTGTTTATTACACTACATTTTTTTATATTAATAATTTGACCATAATTAAATTTACTAAATAACCACACATTAAGCTTTTTTTCCCTTTTCTAATATTTATTAAATTTACCTTCTCTTTCTTCTCTCAACCACCACCATTCTTGTTCTTCTATCCCCCACCACCACCGCCATCACCCTTTCCATTTGTCATTAGCGCCAGCCTTCTCTTTCGTTTCTCCACCGTCGTCGCCATTGCTACCACTAGTATTACCCTTTTTTCTCTCCACAGTTGTCATTCTTCAGGGACAAAAACTCCATGGCCCTTTCCAAATGCTTATTTAGATTTTCAACTTCATCTTCATCGCACCAGTCACAGTTTTCCTTGAAAACGCTTTCTCCTTGAAGCTTTGCTACTTGTATCAACATCCATTCCCATCAGAAGGTTGCTCACTAATTTGGGCCCGTAGTGAAATAGTGCCACTCATATTTTCCATATTATATTCTATTAGTTTATTAATGTCCTCCAACTGATGGTTATCTTCAAAGCTTCCAACAGGTTGCATTTCTACTGAGAACCCTTCCACTGTTCATCTCCCATCTCAAGTTCTGCTATGTCAGTACGCATATGGATGAGAGGCAAAGATCTGCAGAAACTCTTTCGGGGAGTTCAAAATTGAATTTGGGTGGTGGGGGAAAATGAAAAGAGAGGTTGATGGTGTAACTATAAATATTATTCTTTAATTCTAGTGTGGGAAGATAAAAATATGGTGGGAATATAATTGGCCTTTTTAAAATGTGGGTTAATAAGATAAATGTGGTGTTGTGTAGAGATTAAAAACATAATCTATTTGTGGTGGGAATAAAATGTGGTAGGAGGATAAATTTTCGTTGTGGGAATATAATTCCCCTTACTCTTTTCCCCACAATCACTATTTCCCCTTTTACCTCGCCTTCTTTATTCGGGCTTATGCAACTCTTCCATTGAAGCAAGTTAGCAACAATTGATTTCTAAATTGAAAAAGAAAAAATAAAAAAAAAAGTTGAACCAATCTTGGGTATGCACGTGCATACCCTGGCAAACCCCTCCCTCCGCTACTAAACATATTAGTGTATCATAAAAGTAATAATCAAATATATAACTCAAAAGTAATTGATGGAATCAAAATTTTAGTCTTCATCTCTACTAATCTAGAACCGAAGTAAAGAGAAGAATTACAGTATGAAAGAAGTTAGAGAACCACAAAATTAATGACGTCTTACCGAACGGTGCGAGTGGTTTTGGAGCATAACAACGATTTGCACTTTCAAATCTCTAACTTTCTTCTATTATAATACTGGATACTGAGGATAATATTGAGGAATATTTGTGATTTGTGTAGTAATAAAACTCAACTAAAATATACAATGAGACTAATAACACGAAACTTAATAAAATTATGCAATATAGGATGTTTAAATATTTAATTGACGTCAATGGATGGATAAGCTCGAAAACGGATTATATTTATTGAATGGGGATTAAATAATAACATCCCGTCTTTGATGACTTGAAAATTGCCTTTCTAAGAGTGACATAATTACATTAAATTAGGTATAAAGATTGTATAATGACGGAGATCAAAGTTAAAATACTATTTTTATGATAAAGATAATATGACTGAGTTGAATCTTTTGATGTAACTTTTCGATAAACCAAAGTAGCAAAGAAAATCCATATAGTTAAAAACAAATTTCATTAATTTTATCTAAAAATTTTCATTTTTTATACGATGTTTTATGTTATAAAAAGGCTGCCTAGGCATACACCTAGGAACGCCTTGTGTTCTACATCTCTTACAGCATAGGAATTGTCTAAATATCACCCGCCAATAGTGTGTCTGGCGAAATAATAGCATATGGTGTGTCGCAATTGATAGTGTCAAATTGCCCACTTGCAATTTATACATATATACGTGTGTAATGATATTATATATATATTATTTATTTTTTTTAAAACGATACTATGAGAAGACAAAAACGTTAATGATTTAGTCTTTTAATTTTATTTTCTCTGGAAATAAGACATGTAAAAATGAGTAGTAAAAAATTGTGTTATACGTTTAAATTCTTGAAATATGTGGATAAAATTTATTTGATTAATATTTTAAAATAGAAATAAAACATTACCATGAGTTATATGATTAATTTTGTAACTGAAAAATATTAGTACAAGGTGAAAATACTTTAAAAAATTACTTAGTTTTTAGCTTTGAGTATGGGAAGATATATATACACTATACTTTTTGATATTTACACTATATTTTTATTTGAAAGAAAAACCACAATCTTTATTATTTCTATGTCTCTAACAGTTTTTGACGTACTTTTTTTTTTTTTAGTTCTCCGTTTAATTATCATATCATATACTTAATAATGGGTATATGTTCAAAAAATATTGTTTCTATAATTCGGATCTAGCAAAATATATAGGTTTAAAAAAAATTTGAAAGTTGTAACAGCAAAATTTTTAAAACCAAAATATTATACGTTACAAGATGTCACAGTTAATGAAATATTAAAAAAAAAAAAACTGACAAAAATAAGTTAATGATGCAAATGTAAAAATTTGAAAAATATAAGGAAATTAAATGCAATTATGTTATAGGGTAGTTAGTAAAAAGTGGTGTGTCAATATATAGTCACCCTTCGAATTCTGATTTATTTTTTAGTTTTGTATTTTTCTATTCACTTTTTTGATTTATTTTTTAGTTTTGTATTTTTTTTTTGTTCACTTTGTTACTATATATTGTCTCTCCCAATCTTTTCCCTCGTAGGCCTCGTCAACTGTTCGTTTAAAATACGTATTCGAAATCCATAAGTGTACGGGTTGAACAAATAATAAAGTGGACAATGAGTCCGGGTTATCGTTCCCATGATGAAAGATTCAAGTACTGAACATTCAATTCATGCTCTAGTTGAAACAATCACAATTTTGAGTTTGTTGTAAAAGTAAATAAAATAAATAAGAATAAAAATTAAGCAAACTAAGAAGAAGTAGATAATTTATAAAAGCTTTTTTCAAGATTGATGTAAACTTAAGACTCACAACTTCACCACCATTAATTCCCCTAGTTACCCATTCATTGATTCAAGAAAAAACAATCCTAGTTAACGATCGAGTTTTACATAATTAATTAACTACTCCTCTCAAAGTCAGTTAATCCTACTAAATTAGGCCCCCTCATCTATCTCTAAGTGAGTGCATTAATAACCCTCTTAAGTGCATTAATAACAAGAAACTCATGCAAATATCCCCGAAGTTCAGTTTACGTGACCGCATTGACCACAAGCAAATCTCTTTGTCTTGTCTAAATTAATATCCTTTATCGTCTAATTTAATTTATGCATTCCTCTCTCGAGTTCAACACAAACTAATAAACATCCACAAATTCGAGCGCCAAATAAATGAAAGCTATACAACACAACGATAAAGAATTAACTAAAAATCAACTTTTAAGCACTGAATCAACAAACAAGCAACTAGGGTTCACAATAGGGCTACATTGTTCGTTCCAAGAAAAAGAATTAGCTACTCATAGAATTAATAAAATTAAATATAAGAGAATAGGAATCCATCACCGGGCTTTGATGAATAAGCCTGGAGAAAAAGAGTATTGCGCCAATATCCTTCAATTGAAGACTTTTCTTCAAAAACTGAATCCAAACTTGCATAATAATCTCAAAGAAACTAACTAATTTAATGTATATGTGCATGATCCCTATGAATACTATGTTAGACCCCTTTTATAAGGTCTAAGAAAACCTAAGAAAAGTATAAAAATCGTGCATACAATTTGCCATCAAAATGATCCTAGTTAAAATAGGAAACTAGAAATTCGCGCAAATCAGCCCATGCGGCCGCATGGTACTGTTCATGCGGCCGCACTATCTCTGAGCATGCCTGATTGGATAACTCTTTTGCTTGTATTCTGTTCAGCCATGCGCCCGCATGGATAGTCCATGTGGCCGCATGGCTTCCTTCATGAACTTTTTCATCCTTCAGCTTCTACCTTTATTCGTTTTGACCTCCGAATTCCGTAATTCATGCTAAATTAGTCCGAACTCATCCCAAATTGTACTATTTCGCTCCCATCTTAGTTTTGAACCTACAATTGACCAAATCAAACATAAATACACACTTTTAACCACAATATCAACTCATTAAAAACACATACAAGGGATTTAAATAACACAATTAAACACCTATCATCAACCAACAATAGAATATTCTTTTGAAGGAAAGGCATCTGGCTTTGATCAATCAATATATTACTTGAACCCACTGTAATTATCGGAGTGCATATACTGCAAGAATGAACAGTTTGGACCCCTTTTGATAGCAACTTCAAACATTTATTTATTTTTTTTCATATACATAAGGTACTTATGAAATTCTACAATTTTTTTAATATTACAAGTGGAATGTTGGAGAAGAGAATTGAACCTTTAAAGTGAAGGAAACTAGCTTAATTGTCACTAAACCACTTGAATCTTGGCTGAAATTAAATTATAACATATGATATAATAGAAAATAAGAGTTGATGCCTTCAATGTCTAGCCTCAGTAGCTAGGCTGCGGCCTTCGGATCCTTAAGATCCCAATTTATACTTGTAAGTTGTACCTTTAAAAAAAATTGTAAAATTTGATCGTGAAATGCTAGCCCTTTTAATTACTTATATTATATTCAAAACTCCAAATTTCATTTGAAGGCAAAAATTCAAAATTCTTTACTTCCAAAATCATAAACTTTAAGAACTTGATAGCTAAAACGTGTAGCATATAACAATATAGACTAGTATACCACTTTAATGGTGAGTCCTACCGGAAGGAGTAGTGATGGGAATACAAAGTGATTTTGTGGAGGAACTAAAGTAGTTGAATAAGAACATAAACAATTAGAGGTTGAAGAAGAATGGTGAGCAAATGGGATCAAGAAACGGGTAAACAGCTATGTTCTATTTTTGTATATACTTTTAGGGAGAATATCTCTCTTGATAAAATGTAGTAACTCATCATTGTGTTCACTGTGGTTCGAATGGTGGTACAGTAGTTAGTCTACTAACATTCTAAAAGGAAAGAGTCCGGTTCAAACTACGTTTCCCCTCCCCTAATTTCGGTCCCTTCCCCTAAAATCCCCTTATATTCATTTTTTTTAGAAAAAAAATTGTTATGTTTATTGATGTAATGGGACTCGGCCTTTTTGTTTTGTTTTTTTCTTTATTTCTAAATTAAAATCTTATTTAATATGAAATGTGCGTTGTGTTTATGAATTTTGTAAACAATTTTGTGCCACTTAGCAGTTAGCAATCATTTCTTTGAAGAAATCTATATATATATATATATATAGTAAGAGAAGTGTGACTTTTTCCGCTCATTTTCTGGCTCTGTAAGATTTCCAGCTCTGTAAGATTTCTGGCTCTATAAGATTTCTGGTGATATCATTTAATTCATTTTTTTGTATTTTTTATCTCTTTTTTTTTTTTTGAAAATTGTTACGGTAATTTATTAAATGACATTCACTTTTCTTTTTATTAACTCATATCCAATCATCAATTCATAGTACTTTCTTTAGCCAACTATTTTGAAGTAGGGATCTGTCACTTATAAAATCGAATATGAAATTAATTAAAAGTTCTATTTCAAAAAAAGTAAATAGTAATCTTTATAATTCGAAAATACATGCATAGTACATCTCTGAACGAATAAATTTCTAAAAATCTATAAATTTATTGTAAATTTCAATTTTTAATAATTTTTGAAGAAATTTTTATATAGTTATTGTAGTACACTAATCAAATTTGATTTTTTTTAAAGTTATAGTACTCTAATTTACCGATTCTATAATTAATATAAATTGGAGCTTTTGATAATTTCCCATGGAATAAAAATTTCAGTTTTTATTTTCAAATATGGTCTTACTGTATCAGAAAGAAAAAGAAAAAAGAATCAACTAGTATAAAAAAGTATTATCAATAAAAAAATTCAAATATACTAGAATGATTATAAAAACTTATGCCTCATAATGCTAATATGACTCAACTGACTGTATTAATAATTTATATGAAATTTTTGTATAAAAATTCATTGACATTTGTTATTAGAGTAATTCTAGGTAGAGATGTTTATCTTATATGAATAACTGATATTGGTTCCTCTCCCTCCACCTACATTCAATGTTTTAAAAAAAAATTAACTGGTACAAAAGTGTTACCGACAAACAAATCAAAATATGATAGAATGGTTATAATAGTTTATATCTCATAATGTTAATATATGAATCATCTGGCCGTATTAATAATTTATTAAATTTTTGTATAAAAATTCATTGACATTTGTTATTATAATAATTCTAGGTAGACATGTTTATATGATATGAATAACTGATTTTTATTAGTTGACAAATATGAATTGATTGTTTATATGCAAGTAGTGAACTTGAAGGCCCACAAGCATCCAATATATGGTTGACAACTAAACATATCACTTTTTATTCCAGATAAATATGTCTCTTTAGAGTTACTACGGTTATTACTATTAGATCCCGTGCAACGCACATGTGAGAATTCTAGTAATATTAATAATAAGGCAGTCAAATTCTAAGTTTTCGAGCTTTCAAATAATGGTTATGACATGTTCTCCTTGTATTATAATTTTAATATTGAGTATAATTTAACATAAAAATCGATTTACTCTTTTCCCTAATTTTCAGTTCTTTTTTTTCCTTTTTTTTAAAGGATAAATTTTATTCATTAATCAAATCAAAATGGAGTTCATCGTCAATAATATTATGAGGTAAAGAAAATAACAAATTAAGATCTAACATAGAACCAGCTGCACTAGCTAGCGTGTGAGCAACCTGACTCGTAGGCCTTTTAGCACATGCGAACTTAATGCCATTGAGTTCTAACAATAAAACCTTACAGCCATCAAAGAGTAAACCAAAGGGGACCAAATCAATACAGGTAGCATGAAGGGCTTCAAAAACAATCAAAATTCTTTTTTTCTTTTGAACAATAAAGACATTCAAAATAATCAAGTATAGATTGGAACCTTCTCTACAAAAAATTGTCATTCTTGATTAACATATAAAAAAACGAAAACATTAAACAACATATTGAAAAACTGAAAACAACAAGAAAATGGGAAAAAGAAAAGGCTCTGAGGCTTTTAAAAAAAATAAATTTAGAGCACGAGTTGTTTCTGGTTGAAGTAATCCTTCGTTATATCGCTATGCACCGAAAATTTGAAATATATGGAAATAACAACTTTTAAACGTGGACATTTGCAAAATAGCAATTTTTGTCCAAGATACCATAAAGTGGTCCCAACTCACAATTTGCCTGATTTCCTTAAAAATATCCAAAAGTTCCACCCAAAGCACAAATTTTGGATAATGCTACACATACATCAAAATTTTTAAAGAGATTGATTAGGCTCCATTAGCTTGATTATGATCAGGCTCCAAAAATATAGTCTGATCAATCTCCTTAGAGAAACTGACACGTGCAGTCCACCTCGTGTCCACCCTATATCCATTATATTGAATACCTTATCTATCTCACCTTATTGAATTCCTTATATATCGTGATAAGACACGTGATTAGGTGGACATATCATTATTCACAAATTTATGACGATTTTTGGGTGGAAAGGTCAAGATGGTAGTTTTGGAAAGATTTTCTTTGTTCTGTAGTTTGTAATGACTCTAATAATAGTGAAAGGTATTTGTTTTTATTTGTCTTTTGTGTCACGATTACGAAATTATGGTTGGTCTAGTGAACAAAAAAATATTGCAGAAGGACCAATTGTCTTCTTTTTTCTTTAATTACAATTTTTGCTTTTCAGTAGAAGATACTTACCAGTTGCCACATATGTGGTGATTGCTTACACCCCCTCCAAAAAAAAAAAAGAAAAGAAATTTCGTGTATTATTATTAAAAAAGAAAAAGGAGGAAAAAAAATGATAAACGAGAAGCTAAAAGTTTGGGTTAATTGTACCAAAAGTAATTGAACTTTCACTTCAACTGCAGTTTGAACATTGAACTTTAATTTGTAACAATTAGATCGTTGAACTTGTATCATACTTGTTTATAATTAAATATAAGTTACTTCAATTTATCGGCAATTGGGCCAATTTACTTTGATTACCGTCGATTTGATCACTAAACTTTAGTTTAATTGCAATCATATCACTCAATAAACAAGCCATTATATTATTTAAAACAATAATGACATATATTAAAGGTAGCTAACATGTCATCAAGATTTTGGCATGGAGATCCGTCGAAAATTATTTATAATTATTATGTCAAGATAAATTTTGGATACTAAGATTTCTAGTAACATCAAATCATTATTTCAATTTTTATCGTCAAAAATGCAGTTCTTATCTATTGCCAAATATTTGTAGGCATTATGCCACCAAACATGTGGCAGTAAATCAAAATTATCCAAAAAATGTGCCATTTAATGTATTAAGTTTTTGCTTTTTTGGACTTTAATTTTATAATGAAGTTCATGTTAATACTCAGTGCGACTTTGTTGATCAGATCTCCCGTCATATGTCTAGTATAATGATGAAATAATTGTGTTAGATGTATAGTTGGAGATCTTTTTCATGACTTTGTTATAAGTAAATAAAAGTTTAGTGATATGATTGTTAGCAATTAAATTTGAATTACCTAATTGCTATTGAACTAAAGTGCAGTGATCAAATTGTAAACAATTAAAGTTTAGTGACTTATTTGAGACTAAAGTGAAAGTTCAATAACCTTTGGTATAATTGACCCCTAAGGCTCAGTTAACATTTTTTCTCTCTATTTTCCCCTGATATTCCCAAGATAGCATTCTATTTCTATTTAAATGAAAGAATCGATGATGATGATGATGATGATGATGATGATGGCGACGACGATGATGATGATAAGAAGCAGAAGAAGAAAATAGAAGAAAGAGTGAGAGATAATAAGTAGAAATTGCAAGAGTGAAAATGAACCGAGGACATTCATGTTGTGTGTGTCATATGTTATATATAGAAGTAACTAACTTGACCCATTTTTATATTAAAAATAGAGATATCGTGCTAACGAGGTTTGTTGTTTTAACCTCAGTTACTGTAATCCAAATTCCAAATTTTATAGATTGTAATGAAATATTGAGGTGAAATTTCAAACTTTTTAAATACGTTTAAATGAAGGTGAAATGTAAAAAAAGAATAAAATGTAATTAGAGACCTTGTGCTAAAAATTCAATGGTTAGAGACCAATGTTATTTTTCCTTGAACCAAAAAAAAAATAAAAATAAATAAACAGAAAGAAAGTCATAAGTTGATTATAAGTAGTGGATGTATTTTTTTTCTAAGCAAATACCTTCAAATTTGGTGTGCCCAACCCGTCAATCTGATTGAGACTTATTATATATATATATATATATTAATTGTCAAGTAATAACTAATGAAGAATAGTTTAAGTAATAATAATAATTTAATAAAAAACCATGTCAAGATAGTTTACTTTATTAATTTTCTTTGAAAATATTTTCTTCTAAAAAAAATAAGTATTTTTTTTCATTAATGTGAATTATTCATAAAACCAACACGTAGTCACGTGTATTGCTATTCTTATGTTCTTTTTCTTGATTAGAAAAAACGTGCATTTATAATATATTATCTAAAAAAACTCAGCAGTTTATTACATCATCTTTTTCACTATTCTTACCATTAGGTAAAAGCTGAGCACATAACTCTGATAGCGACAAAAGAAAAAAAAAAGGTTCTTATTGTTATATGTTCTTTTCCTACTATATCAATTAGTTGATAGAAGAATGGCTGCTAATATTTATATTATATTATTTTAAACCAATAAAAGGGGGGCCAAAAAAAAAAAGTCATCCAAAGAAGGAAAGAAGATATATAGTATAAAAAATATCAAAAAAGGCGTTACTAAATAGTAAAGAAATAAATTAACGAAAAAGGTCGAAGCATTTGATTTCTCAAGAATTTCATAAACGCACGCAAGACTCCCCACAAACTGCCAAACATGTCCCACACAACCGAAAAGGTTCGCTGATTCTTCTCTTCTTGGCCACATTGAATTGTAAGAATAATTGTGCTTGTTTACGTTGATATGTAATTTCCTCCACTTTCCTCTTTCTGGGTCAGTTTATTTGTGTGTGCGTGCTCTAAGTGGAGCCCTACATGGAGAAATTCAAAGAGAAGGAGAATATGAGGTCTTCCAGAAGACAGTTGAAGGCTATGCTTCGCAAGAACTGGCTTCTCAAAATTCGTCACCCTTTTGTTACCTGTGCTGAGGTCCCTTACTTAGTTTACAAACATGCACAAACACACACCAATGCGGGAAAAAACCCATGTTTGCATGTTTTTGGGATTTAATTTTTTTTCTTGAAAATGTTGTTGATTTTTGATGGAATTTAATCGATCATTTTAATTTTTTTTCTGGGGTTCCTATTGCATTTTTATTTTCCTGTTCTGGCGGACTGGATGAATTTGATTGTCCAAAATTGTATTTTAAGTGTGTCTATGATATGTGAGATGCAATCCTTTTTTGTAGAAAGTCCTGAAGATACCATAAAAGTGTTTTTCTTATCGGGTAAATTTCATCAACTTTGTTTGGTTTTGAAGGAACTCTTTGTTACTTTTAAGAGCAGTGTTAAGGTCAAATTTTGCTTGATCTTTTTGAAATGGATTCTTCAAATTGAAGTGTGATCAGTGTAGACGTTTTGCTTAGACATGACCATTGGGTGATCTCGATCCACTTTGTTTGGAATTCTTGATTTCTTTTTTGGCCTTTATGTAGGTTTCAAGTGGTATTTATGGTTCTAATTCCAGTACATGAATTGAGTTTTGAGTATAGACAATGATCTCACTGTTGGAATCAGTCCTTAAATTTAATCGCGTTGTTTTCAATATTTTCAGCCAGTGTTCATCTTATTTTGAGGTGTTCAGGGTATTTTGACGCCGCCCCCTTTTTCCTTTAGTTTGCTATTCATGTTATTTTCTTATGTATACGTGCTACAATCTTCTAATCTTTTGGCAGTTATAATAAAAATATTATGCTAATTTGAGGTTGCCAGACTTTTGTCATTGCTGATGGAGGTAGAAGTAAAATTCTGCTTATTCACTAATGATTAATTCAATGGGTAGATTTTACTTCCGACCATTGTAATGCTGCTGCTTATTGCTGTAAGGACTCAAGTCGATACACAGATACATCCACCACAGCCGTACGTTTTCTTCAGCTTAGTTACCTCTATATGTTATATTTATTTTTCTTGATTCTTGTTATTCTTTACATATTCTGTTCGATTACAGAAATGTCTGAAGCATAGAAGAGTAAATTTTTTATGGTTTAGAAATACTTTTGACTCCCGTAACTTAGGAAGTGGACACTTCTTGTGATTGGATTCCATAGAAGATTTTTGTTAACTACATTTCCAGGATGGAAGAATGGAGATTTAACTACTCAACTCCGTCCGGCATATATGGTCCACTTTTCCTTTTTGGGTTGTCCCAAATATATATTCCTCTTTTCATATTAAAGTCTAATTTACATTACTTTACTAATCTACCGCTATTGAATACTTAGTTATAAGTATCAATTTTGAATTCTACTCGTTACATAGGGATGAATTACGAACATCAATCACAAAATGTGTCTTTCCAATATGTTTCTTAATTTTTGTGAAAAAGCAGTGGACCATATATTTGAGACAAAGGGAGCATATAAAATGACATAAATTAGTTTCTAAATTTTATAAGTCAGGGGTGTATAATGTTACATAGTTTATTAGATACTGCTAATTTATTATCTCAATATTCTATGCAGATACATTAGAAAAGACATGTTTGTGGAAGTGGGAAAAAGTGATAAGTCTCCCGCTTTCAACCAAATTTTGCAATTATTATCTTCCAAGGGCGAGTATTTAGCGTTTGCCCCTGACACAGATGGGACAAAGACAATGATTGATATATTATCGTTAAAATTTCCTCTACTGAAGGTACACATTAATCACATTTTTCAGTTGAATCTCTCGTCTTTTCAGACTCTTGGTATGAGTTTAAATTTCATTTTCTAAGGTTCTGTTCATATTACCTATACCTTGATAATTATGTAGTCCTGTCAATGATGCCAGTTTTCATGATCGTTACTTGTGATTTCCATTGATGGTTTTGAAATAGAGAAATAAATGATTTTGCGCATCCACCTTGTAACATGGAAAAATTAACACCCAATAAGTCCTGTTAAATAAACAAATGAACCTGGAGTAGAATTGCAAATAACCACTCCAAGCGTTAAAGTGAAGATGGAAAAGTTAATGGAGTAGTAATATAACAAAGGTATGATATACTTGAGGCCTTGAAGAATTCTGTTTATCTGTTGAATCAGTCCCTGGGCTAATTCTTTTTCTACTTTGACTTCATTTTCATATTCCTGTTGACACTAAATTCAATAACCATGCACTCTAATACGGAAGATTCTGCACATTTGAGACAAAAATGTTATGGAATTCTTGCCTTAGAATTTTATTTTTCCAAACGGACATTTGAATACATCCAGTTTATATGTTGTTGGCATCTACTGCTTTCCTCGTCTTGGATAATTGACATTTTTCCCTTTCAAATATAAATGTACGTGAGAATGTTTTGCAGCTGACTTCAAGGGTTTACAAAGATGAAGAAGAGCTTGAGACATACATACGCTCGGACCTTTACGCTGCTTATGATAAAACAAAGTGAGTTATATTTTCGCTTCTTTCCTTTTTTGTTCAAGTTCATTATGCGGCAATTTTGGTGAAAACTTGAATAGAGGTTTTTAATGAATTGAAGCGATGTCTCTTAAGTTTTTTCTTTTGCCTGTTCAAATGTTCAGTTTCTAGTCCTTCTCCAATGTATACATTGCTGGTCTGTTTAGCATAGAGAATTTATTATTATTATTATTATTAAGAAGAAGTGATAGTAGTAGTACTATTATTATTTATTTATTTATTTATTTATTTTTTGTAATCCTTGTTTCTGTAATGACTTATTAGTTAGACTCCACAAGTTACTTTTCAAGTGACTTGGTGAAATTTGTATCCACGATGCTGTTGTATTTGATTGAGGTCAGATGTTAAAACTCACTTTCAGTTTAAATGTCATGGATTATAACCTCACCCATGTTTTCATTTTTATTAGCTAACTTTGAGCATGTTTGGCTGTCTTAGAAGTTACGTTGCTGGAAAATAAGTTCTAGAAAAGGTAAGTTTTATTACTAAAAGACATAACTTGAGAATCGTATTAGCAAATGAATAACTTAAAACTACTTTTACTTTTAAGCACAATTAGATATGATCTGACTTATTGAGAAGGTTTTGCCAGTCTTTGAGTTATCTCATTTGTATATTTGATTATGATCAGGCAACCAAGATTCTCCTTTTGCTGTAGCTATTCTTCACTTTCTGCAGCACAAAATTATCATTCTGTCTTTTTTTTTTTTGGTGGGGTTATTGCTATTCTCATTCCCCCTTGGACTTCTCAATATCTATGTGTGTGTGTGTGGGTTCTTCTCCTCATATTTTATATAGTCTACAATGTCTTCTCACTGATTCAGGGTCAGCTTATGGGGATAATGAGACAATATTTTCTTTTTGTTCTCTATGTTGGATTAGTTTGTATAGAATTCAGCTAAGCAAATATGTCCCTTAATCAAGTTTTTTTTTCTTATAACATAGTTTATAACACGCTTTCCTTTTGTATTTTGATGATGTCTGTAGGAATATTACGAATCCAAAAATCAAAGGAGCAATTGTGTTTCACAATCAAGGTCCTCAGTCTTTTGACTATAGCATACGCCTTAACCACACATGGGCTTTCTCGGGATTTCCCGATGTTACATCCATCATGGATGTTAATGGTCCATATCTCAATGACCTGGAACTAGGTGTGAATCCAATACCAATTATGCAATACGGCTTCAGTGGATTTTTCACTGTATGATCTCATAATCCTTCTTAAACTTTAGCTAATTATAATTGCTTTTAGTAATTGATGGTGTGAATTCATGTATAGATAGCTGAAATTTCTTTTAGTTTATCATTTTACAAGGTGTGTGGGGCCTAAATACTTCAGAAATTAAGCTTTTAGATGAGATGATTCAACATGGTATTAGAATAAGCAAATTTCATGAGTTGAAGAGTTGCTGCCATCCTTTAACGAAATTTTGTGTGTGTCAAACCTATTAGATCAATTAATTATAAGTAATCAGTATGGGATCTCAGGTGACTGGAGTTCAGACGGTGTGCTCTTCCGATCTCTATAATTAAACCCCTTCAAACCTTTAGGCTTTTGTATTAGGTGGTTCATGTTAACAAAGAGAAGACTAATATCCTAATATATATATAAAAATAATTTACGAGAACCATGGTATGGAAGGCAGTGCTAGATCCAGAGTAGAGGTCTGCTTTGTGTGCCTGAGGATGCCTTGCTCCTTGAGACTCAAACTTCTGAACTATTTTTATGAGGCATTTGCCTCATTGATCAAGGTGCACATTCCGTGTGCATGCCTCAAGGCACTTGAGGCAACTGCTTTTCTGTATGCTGTTATTCTTAATTTTCCCTTTGTTCCCCTTTTAAAACCCATATCTCTGTTTTTATCTTTCTTTGTATAACACAAGACTTTGAGCCCATCAATTTATTGAAATATTGGAAACCTTAAACGTAAAATGCTAGAGTCTTCAATCTCCTACATTCCTATCCTTCATACCGATTGTTTTTAGACTTCTCGAACAAGCTTCTGGCTTTAAGGCTGCAAAAGTTCAGCAATGTCAATTGCGATACTGTTTCTTATTTATTTTCTTATATATTTATTTTATTTAGACTCCTTTAATTCTCTTTCATCTTTCGTTTTTCTTTTTAGTTCCTAATTAAAGAAACTCCTTACAAGCTTCTTCTATAAAAAAATATGTTCCTGTAGCACTTTTGTTATCCACTTTAACAACCTTTTTAGTTAAAAGCTACTTAATTACTATTTTATTTTGTTTATTTTAGCTCTCTTTGATTTAGATTGCTTATGTTGAGGCTTAAGCCGTAATGCGTCTTCAAGCTTATGTCTTCTGTTGGGGAAAAAAGCCTTAGTACTTATTTTAACATTTCCAAACATTGACAAGAACTACATGTATAGACTACAAAATTTTGCTTTTCATAGTTGGCAATATCTATGTAAGGAAACAAAATATGACCACTGATTTAGTATCAGTTTTGTTTAAATCCCTTAAATCTTGCTTATTTCCTCAGTTTAATAGTAATACTCGCAAAATTCGATGAAACTTTCAAACATATTTTCCACTTTTGTGTCCATAACTGAACTAGATGATTGCAGAAGATGAAAAGAGGTATTTTTGGGTTTACAAACAAGCCCATGGCTTATGAATAGTGGAGCCTACAAACTTTTGTAGAAAAATCCCACGCAATATTGTTGTTTGAATTATCGTCCACAATTCACAAAGTTGTTTTATGCCCTCAGGAAGTTATCTTAAGTTCATCCTAGCCTGTTCTATGGCACGAGTAATAGATTTTCTGATGATTTGGCCTTGGTGCTGAAAAACAAGCAAATCTCCATCCGGTAAATCACTTATAATTGTATTAATTTATAGTGGAACCATAGTGGTTGACCCATTTTTACTAATGTGATAAAGCCATCACATCAATGGCACGTGTCGAACAAATATAATGGTTGACAGGTAGCAGAAAATATGATTATTACTTTTACTATAAATGGGACCAATTATAAATGGTTTATCAAACCGACTTATGTGACGGAATATATGACATTTTGTTACTAACTGTTACAGACAATTGTATATTCATGGCTGACATTGGTAACAGGAATGGAACTGTCTAATTTGATGGTAACAGGAATGGAAGTGTCTAATTTGAAGATGTCACATTTTTGGCAATATCACTAAGTTCTGATGATTTAAGGTGTCCGCATTCACTCCGAATCAATTATAGTAGCCATAAAATATGAGGGTAGTTCCTTCCATTTGCATCAAAGATTCCGTGAACTCAGGGCACACACTCCTACAAGAATAAAACTTTGCACTCTAGAATTATGCAGTTTCAATGCTCTTTTTTTTTTTTTTTAATGCAAGTCGATAATCAAATGAGATTGTTCTGCTTATTCTCTCTCTCTCTCTCTCTGTGGGTGTGCGGTGTGTGTGTGTTAGGGTTGAAGTGGTGTTGTCCAACTGATAAAGCTATCTTTTATATCACATATTCTTCTTGAGTCAGAGAATTTTAGACTTTTTTGCAGCAGTAACCATTGAATTATGATGCTAAGTTAAGCAATTTTCTCTTGAAATGATAACTTTACCTTTTTTCTATTAATTTTGGAGATGGAAACTGCAGAAAAGTTATCCAAATAATTTTCTCATCTCATGGTCTTGCAGCTTCAACAAGTCATGGATTCATTCATTATATATGCCGCACAGCAATACAAGACTAGCTTAATTACTGGGGATGTTGGTTCAGTGTCAAAGATATCTGAAATACACTCCCTAGTCAAGACGTCCTTGATGAAATTCATGCCTGCAAACATAAGATTGGCCCCGTTCCCAACACGTGAATATACTGATGATGAGTTCCAGTCCATTGTCAAGACAGTCATGGGAGTACTGTATGAAAATCTTTGACATGTTCTATCGTCTTCTGAACCTTTTCCAACTTAATTGGAGAGTTCTATGCATGAGCTTTTGTTTCCACGGATTAGGACCTTTATTTAATTATATATATCACTGAACAGGTACTTGCTGGGGTTTCTGTATCCGATCTCCCGATTGATTAGTTATTCAGTCTTGGAAAAGGTGATGATCTCTTGGGACTTGTTTCCTGTCCTCGATTTCTTTTTCTTCATTGTCAATATGTCCATATAGAGGAGTTTAGCTCCATAAGCTTGTTATGATGAGTCCCTCACTAATGCATCAGGAGCTGAAGATTAAAGAAGGCCTTTACATGATGGGTCTAAAGGATGAGATATTCCATTTCTCATGGTTTATAACATATGCGTTGCAGGTATCAATTTTCAGTTTGCTATTGCAAGTGTGTGCCTGCAAGTTGCTTGATATTTTCTCTTCCCAATTCCTTTGCCAAGTTAGCATAGTATCGTTTCATAGCTGGATATATATTAAGATCTTTCATGCATTGTACCATTCTTGGCCTCTCTTACATGTAATATGTTTATGAATTTATTCTTATATGAATCATTGTTACATGATCGCATGGCCAACAGTTAATTGTGCTTAAGTATGATAAGATTTGCTGCTTCAATATTCTTGTGGTATACTGATACTTCATTCTACAAACGGTCGCTCGACTCCTTACTGCATTGGCTTTTGTGACTTTAGTCCCTAAGTTTGTACCGTGTTTAAGACATGGGAGCCTTCTCCTCATACTGTTTTCTGAAGACTGACCTTATAAGTAAATTCCATTGCTTTGCCGTTTTGGCAGTTTGCTGTTTCCTCCGGGATCATCACTTTGTGCACAATGGGAACCCTTTTCAAGTACAGCGACAAGTCACTGGTGTTCATATACTTCTTCTCGTTTGGACTTAGCTCAATTATGCTATCATTTCTCATCTCCACATTCTTTACACGGGCCAAGACAGCAGTAGCAGTGGGGACGCTTTCCTTTTTGGGTGCTTTCTTCCCTTATTATACTGTCAACGACGAGTCTGTTTCTATGTAAGTACTAGAACAACCGACGATAAGAAAACTGTAAGCATGGCGTATAACACGCTCTTCCGATCTAATTGCAGGGTACTAAAGGTTATGGCCTCTTTTCTTTCACCAGCAGCCTTTGCTTTGGGGTCGGTCAATTTTGCTGACTATGAGCGTGCTCATGTTGGACTTCGATGGAGCAACATCTGGCGGGTATGTTTCATAACAAGTCTTGATTTTATTTTAATTGTCAATTATAATTCTATTAAGTTTCAGTGTTACGACAGGATTCCTCTGGGGTCAACTTCTTGGTCTGTCTCCTGATGATGTTGCTCGACACTTTCTTGTACTGTGTAATTGGACTTCTCCTAGATAAGGTATTTTTTTTATTTACTTCTGCATTTCCTTGTCCTGAAAGTACTATATTTGAACATCTGGACGCCCTGATGCCATTTCTCTACTTTTAGAACTTTATTTGAGATCTTCCATTGCCTTGACTCTTAGTGAATGTAAATTGTAATACCAGATTGTGACGTCATAAACAAATAATTGTTTGTATGCTTTAAGACAACTTTGAGCATTTTATACAAAATCAGGTTCTACACAAGGAGAATGGTTGTCGTTGGAACTTCTTGTTCTCTAATTGTTTTGGGCGGAAGAAGAGAACTGGCGAACAGTATGCTTCCAGCTCTGAAGGAGCTGCTGGTCATTCTCTGAGATAATGCTAATCTTTTAGAAAAAGACACGTACCAACCAGCTTTGGAAATGACAAGCTTAGAAATGAAGCAACAGGAACTTGATGGCAGGTAAATCTTTTAACATCTGAGATTCAATTTTGTGCTACTTTAAGCATGTAGATAACATTGTGCTCTTGAATTTACTATCTAATTGTACAGATGTATTCAGATGAGGAACTTGCACAAGGTGTACAGTACTAGGAAGGGAAACTGTTGCGCTGTTAATTCTTTGCAGCTGACATTATATGAAAATCAAATTCTCGCTCTTCTAGGTTGCCACTAATTTTATTCTTTCTTTTTGATTTATATTCTCCATCAATCTTAGACAATGTCAAATTGTTTGGGCTGCCATTGGTTGGTTTGCCTTTGCTATGTTTGTCCTTGGGAGTTCACACAGAAGTTGTTTTTAGATGCTTGAATACATGTGCCAGCCTATGTTTCACCAAGCATCCGAATAGCCAACGTGATTTTCACACTCCTAGAGATCTCATATAGAAATGTAAAATCAGAATATGGGATTGTATGTGCCGTGTGAAATTAAATAAATAAATGATGGTTGGAAAACTGAATGGGAAGAAAACTGAAGATTCTATTACAATAGAAGGATATTGTTTCCTTCGATCTATCATTTTAGCTAGCCTAAAAAAACTAAAGGTTTTTTGTGCATTTCGAGATCATAATTGATTTAATCATGCAATAATAAAATCTGCACCTTTATCTTTGATTTAATAATCAAGAAGAGTTGTGTGGACGTATGATACTCCATGGTGAGCATATCTTCTCTTTCAGCTGTGTAGCAAGTACACTCCTATTTCTTTGCCCGGGCTATAGCATTACTTATTATGTCCAATTAAGATAATTCAAACAAGTAGGGATTATATGAATAAATAGCTATATACACTGTGGAAGGCTAAAGAAAATACTTAAAACGTGGAATACCGCGCTTCATGTTTTTTGTTGTTGAATGCCCCCTCCCACCCCCCAAAAAAATAAAAAAAAAATAAAAAAAATAAAAAATAAAGAAGCCCACCTGGGGTTCCTGAATGTAATAAGAACTAGATGCACACACAAGACATCGATACCGGCACACTAAAGCCAGTATATATTATTTGGATGATAATGTGTGTTTGTCTAATTGTGATTTTGTTCTCTGTATATGTTGTGGCATGGAAAATTGTTTCATTCATTCAATTACAACATATCACTTGTTTATTCTTGGTAATTTAGCTCGATTTATATTTTGAAGGACATAATGGAGCTGGGAAAAGCACAACAATATCCATGCTCATTGGCCTTCTTCCTCCTTCCTCAGGAGATGCCTTAGTTTTTGGAAAGAGCATCTTGACAGACATGGTAATTTTCTAATTTAGCATCAAGTTTTTGATTTTGTTTCTTCCGATCTCGAAACATCAAATGAACTTTAATAACTTGTTAAGTTGATGGCTGAACACTTCCAGATGTGGCACATAATAGGTGCAATAAGCTTGACCAACATCATGATGTAGGGTGGTATCCCAGCTCAAAATGATTAAGTCCTCTCACGTGAAATTAATCCGTGACCATGAAGGACTAAACAAAAAATGAATGAAAAGTCGCGCCGCTTAATAAATTATTCAAGTACTTTCTTTCTCGATATACGTGGTTTTAGCTTTTTATTTTTATTTTTTATTTTTTGTTTTCTTTCTTTCTTCTCTTTTCTTTTCTTTTTCTGCCTCCCCCAGCCCCCTTTCCTTTCAATTGTAGTATCAAATTTTAAGTTTGCTTCTCATTTAGGCTTAAACATGTTCTGTTTCTATAAACTATGATCTGGATGAGAAACAGATTCCAGAATGTGAAATTTATTCACTCTCAACCAAATACCATAACAGTAATTTACTCATTCTTGGTGTGATTACCAAAACGGGATTTGAATAATTAACTCATTTTCATGTCATAGGCTGAGTTCCACTTTTTCCAAATTTTTAAGATCTCGGCATAGGTTTATTTTGATGTTAGACTTCCATGATTTCAGAATAATTGAAATAGGCTTGTAACCTGTGGTAGATAAATCCGAAAGTAGTGTTCAATGGGACCTTCTATGTTTCAGTTGGAACTTGATAATCATGGGAGAAATCATTGTAATAAATCAAGCACTAACATGTCTAATCTGGAAAGAATAAGCTGTACAAAAAACTCAAGGTTTTTATCTTAAAATTCTTAGGGAGAGAGGCAGAGTACAGAACATAGGCTTACAAAGGTATGCACTGAATGAAGTGATTTAAAAGTTTAAAACTCTACTGGTTCAGATATATTATCCTGTTTCTATGTCTCCATGGTTTACCTTGCATACTAATGGCAAAATTACAAATCTGAGAAGTGGAGTAGGATGGCTAGATTGCACATGGAGGGTCCTTCTGAAGTACCTAAAATTAGCGTGTTGCAGCAGGGAAGAATTGAAATCATATTCTATTAGGATTATGCCTGGTTATGGTTATATTCTTTTAGGGCCAAACCCTGTGTGATAAAACTTTTTAAGAAGCTGATAAAATATGTGGATGAGAAGATGATAAAATGAATGGGTCCCATTAAATGAGAGGTTAAAATTAAATGTTCAAATTGACCTCAGTTCTTTAGCAAATTCTTAAAGTATAATCAAACAAGCGCTTGATTCATTTTAAAGTTTCACTTTGAGATCATTCATACATGTTGCATATTTTGATTCTGATAAGTTCAGAGTAAAAGAATGTAGGTTATTAACTGGCTTATATAGTTCCTTAATTTTATTATGCATGTCGTCAATACTATTTCTCATACTTAGTGAATAACCGTAGAAAACATTAGTTTGTGGGGTTCCTATCTTACAGTTACTTTGTCGGTTTTGCAGGATGAGATACGAAAAAGTTTGGGTGTGTGCCCTCAACATGACATTCTTTTTCCTGAATTGACTGTAAGAAAAGTTCTTTTCTTGATTAAAAATCTGATGCAAACTGCTTTGTTTATTTTATCTTTTTTCTTTCAATTGCTCTTCATAACGTTAATGATTGATTTTTCGTCAGCAGGGTCTTCCTTTTGTGTGCTTATCTTTCTGCGAAATTCTCTTTTTAATCCCAAGGGTCTACCCACACCTCATTTTCCAACGTTCTTATTATAGAGTGATGTTCATTATAAATGCATACCCCAAAGGCTTACATTGTTGAGAGAAGTGTAATCTTTGATTGTCTGCTTTCTTTCTTTTTGGACTTGTCGAAGCTGTATTGGCTTCCACTTGAAAAATCCTCTATCCCCCCACCCCCCCCCCCCAAAACCCAAAAACACCAATTTCCCCCTCTTTTCTTCTAGTATATTTTAATACAAAGAATCTCCGCTCATACTCCATTACTATCACTCTCAATGGACATTTCTCTACTGTTGTTCTGATGATAATCAAGCCTTAAATTCAATTATTCTTTAAAGTCCTCTGTAGTTGCACTAACCATACTTGATTTGACCATTTATTCTTTTTGGATATAAAAATTTACAATAGATGGACTGAAAAGACAAAGATTCAGGCTGCAAGATGGTTTCCTTGTGACTTCACAGTATATGTTTCTGAATTCTATCGTATCAATGCCCATGCTGAAAGTAGCCTTTCTCATATCTGCTTTACTCAGGTGAAGGAGCATTTGGAAATATTCGCTAATATAAAAGGTGTAAGTGAAGACTATCTGGAGAATGCTGTCACTGAAATGGCTGAAGAAGTATAAGTCTCTTTCATAATATTCCTTATATTATATTGTGAAGATTACTTTTGGATGTTCTTTACTTGATTGATTTTGAAAAATACAAATGAATTGTTGCTGAAATAGGTCATAGAACTGAAAATTTTGTTGCCTTTACTTTTTGGTGTGTGGATTGTCCTTGTTTTATGAGTGATTACACTTAAAAATCTTGGTCTATTTAATCTTAAAATGGGGTTTTTGATGACGATAAATTTTTTCCTAGATTCCTCCAAGTTACATTTTGTCTTTAGATAAAATACAATTGGACAAATAAGCTTGGAGAATTATGTTAGTTTGTGTACACATCATGTATTGCTCAAACACTATTAAGTGGCTCTTGCTTTTCTTTTGTCTTTTCTTTGTTACTTTTGTGGTTGTAAATATTTCATGATGTTCGCATAATTTTATAGTTAATTTCTTTTGAGGTTGTTTGAGCTTTATATTATAGATTTGTTTTCTCTTAATTTCTTTTTGCATGTTCTACTACAAACTGCCGGTATCTGTATTTCCAAATACTGTCATATACACATTTATATTCAGATTTTTGTTAGGCCCCTGACTCACATATGTGCTTGTTACATTGTCGTCCAATTATTTCGGAGGGGTTTAAATGTGGGAATTTTCTAGGTTACATTTCACCTCAGAATAAAAAGGGAAAGGAAGTCTCACCTTCGTTCATCCCGAAATGGGGATCAGTGCGGGGAACGCCTGGTCCGCCGAGTACTGCACAAGATACTGAAATTCATTTATAGATATTATACATCTACCATGACTTTTCATTCATGGATTCATTCATTTTAAATCCGGATTCAATGATCCAGCAATCAATCCATTACATATATTCAAATCTTCAAGATCCTACCAATTTTCTCTCAACATTGGCTGCATTAGGTATTTCTTATGGCTGCTCATGAAGCATGGTTGGACTACAAGACTTTACCAAGTGGTTGTGTTTTGGCACATTATCTTCCAGAATTATACCTCAAGTGAGATCCAATTACGAAAATATTAAATGTGGGTTTAGTTTATTTTTAAACAAAAAAAGGGTGAACATTAATGAAAAATGAATAAATAGTCAAAATTAGCACTAAATATCTATGATGGTTCCACATAACAATTCTTAGATAGCAGGTTGTACTCTCACTGCAACGTTATAAAAGACAATCAAAGAGAGATCAAGGAGAATAAAAAAACATGTGGTAATATTTTACCTGTTACTTTTGCCCTTAGAAAATGTTGGGGAAAAAAATGATACACAGCTAGCTAAGCAAAAGTACACTTAGCAGATACATAATAGAACTATAGTGACTATTGGAGTGGCTATCCGACAATTAGAAAGGTTATGGGTGCATTTAGCAAGTTTTATGACTTGTACAAACATGGCTAGGTCAGATACTCTATATTTTATGATATATTGGCTTGCAGTCTGGTAAGATCC
The DNA here is from genome assembly GCA_963692815.1 of Nyctanthes arbor-tristis. NCBI lineage: Eukaryota > Viridiplantae > Streptophyta > Magnoliopsida > Lamiales > Oleaceae > Nyctanthes > Nyctanthes arbor-tristis. The sequence goes on from CAVNYN010212980.1 coordinate 111,826, forward strand.
TGATTGTTGGAGCTGAATTGAAGGAAGCCCCATTGCTTGAATAAACGTTGTGGAGCTAATGTCTGATTTTATGTAGATTAAATTGTGAAAGTAAAATCTCTAGTATATTTCTACTTTTCCTGCTGATAGAATATACATAAATCAATACATAGGTTGATATATAATTGAATTGAAAATTTTAGTGGAATTACTATCGTTTCAGGAGCTTTCAAGTGGCCAACATGTCTCTAGTTTGATACGTGAATCTCTGCTTGCCACAGAACCAAAAAGCATATTTCTTCCATCTGTTTGCTTTCCTTATTCTTGGAGTAACATTGTGATGAATTCACCTGTTAGTACAAGCGTGATACACATAACCCATGTCTTAATATATATATATATATATATTAAATGCTGACGAGTTATTTATTGCGGATAATACATCATTAGGTGGGTTTGGCTGACAAAGTAAATACTTCGGTAAAGGCTCTTTCCGGGGGTATGAGAAGGAAGTTATCACTTGGGATTGCACTGATTGGAAATAGCAAGGTTGGTTCAATTTCTGTAACAGGACCTGTCATTTCTTTTTGTAAATCCTGCTTAAATGTTCTATTACTTTACACAGGTCATTATTCTCGATGAACCCACAAGTGGAATGGATCCTTACTCAATGAGGTTGACATGGCAATTAATCAAAAAAATTAAAAAAGGAAGGATAATATTACTGACAACTCACTCCATGGATGAAGCTGAGGTATTAGGAGATCGGATAGCTATCATGGCTAATGGTTCCTTAAAATGCTGTGGAAGGTTTTTCCCACTCCGTCTCAGTAGTTTTTCCTTTATATGAAAAGATATAAGCCTTTGTAGCTATATATAATATTAGTGTAGGATATTACAAAACGTACAGGAAAATGGACCCCAGCCCCTGGGAAAAGGATAATCCTTCCTACCCCACCCGAACCAAAGAAAATACGAAATTTAAAGGAACTTTGGCCATCTTGAAAGGTTCTAAGATCGAAAGGAAGTTGTATTTTTCTGTATATCAGGCGTTACATGTCATTCTCTTAACTTAGTTGTTCATTTTCTAACAGTTCACTTTTCTTGAAGCATCAATATGGGGTTGGTTATACTCTTACTCTGGTAAAGGTATGTTCAATCTCAAGTTCACTTGTCTTGCTAGGCATCTTAATTGCCCGTATTATAACCATATTCCTCTGCAGACTACACCAAGCGCTTCTGCAGCTGCTGATATTGTTTTTCGTCACATTCCATCAGCAACATGCGTGAGCGAAGTACTCTTCTTTTCTCATCTGTTTTTTATTATTAATGCAATCAATTTTTTTGTTTTTAATGGTCTTTCTGAAAACTATATTCATATACTGGCAAATGTTACATCTATGCGGAATTGTTTAAGGCACAGCCTTCCCATTCTGGGAAACACCTTGCTAGTTGAAATGAAAACGCTGATACCTTGGAAATTTTTGAATGCTTTCTTGAATAATTAGTTACCCAACATGCTCTGCAGGTTGGTGCTGAGATTTCATTCAAGCTCCCACTTACATCCTCATCTTGCTTTGAAAGCATGTTTCGTGAAATAGAGAGCTGCATGCAAAGATCAGATCCTGGCTTTGAATCAACTGGCTGTGGGGATAATATGTCTCTTGGCATTGAGAGTTTTGGCATTTCAGTCACAACATTGGAGGAAGTATTCCTCAGAGTTGCCGGAGGTGATTTTGATGAAACTGACTGCTCAAGTGAACAGAAGTCTCTAGGTTCACATGACAATGTTCGTCAGACCTTGCAAAGTCATGCTCCAAAGACAACTTTTTGCCCAAAATTTTTTAGAAGTTATTTTGAAGTCACTCCGATCTATTTTCAGTAATTGGGAAAGCGTGCAGTCTATTCTTTGCTACAGTGCTAAATGTACTTAAGTTCTTAAGCATGCAGTGCTGTTTCTCTTGTGTATTTTCGAGGTCAACATTTTGGAGACATTCAAAAGCACTACTGATAAAGAGAGCAATATCAGATCGGAGAGATCGGAAAACAATAGTATTCCAGCTTCTAATTCCTGCCGTCTTTTTACTTTTGGGTCTTCTTTTTCTCAAGCTTAAGCCGCATTCTGATCAGCAATCATTGACCTTCACAACATCATTCTTTAACCCTTTATTAACTGGTGGGGGTGGGGGTGGTCCAATTCCTTTTGATCTGTCCTTGCCAATTGCAAAAGAGGTTGTAATTCTATTTCATTTTTCTTCTTTATATTCCCATGTAAAGGTGTCTCCTGTTTAAATTTTTTTCATTATGCAGGTCTCAGAGCATGTCCGTGGGGGCTGGATTCAGAAGTTTAAACAGACAACATACAGGTTTCCTAATCCACAGAAGGCCCTGGATGATGCCATTGAGGCTGCAGGGCCAACTTTGGGACCAAAATTACTTTCCATGAGTGAATATCTGATGTCTAGCTATAATGAATCCTATCAGTCGAGGTATGTAGTTTTGTGGCTTTTTTCTTCTGCATATTTATATTACAGATCTATGTTTTCTCCACAAAGTTTCAAGAAATCGACGTTTCCAACATGTTCTAGCTTTCGAACATGGGTTTTATTCATGAATCAACTGGCTATTGAATGGGGCTACTTTTTCTTTTTGGCTACACTTGGAATCAATAGTAAAGATGGCAGACTTACCTTTTCAAACTCCATGATCTCAAGTGTCCTGTGACATATTCTCACATTTGGGCCCAAGATAACTACAAACTGAAGTAAATATAAATGTAAATAAATGGTAAAAGATTTGACCCAACCAATCTGAAACTGAAACCTAGCTTATACACCGCATGAAATATTCTAACTCAAAACATGGAGGAGATAAGTGCAGAGGCCACTAGCCTAGTTTAGCTATAGAGTTATATACACTCGTGTGATGCGATCTCTGATGTTTTTATTACAAAATTAATTGAAGGCCAGCTCTATTGTCCTAGCTTGGATGGAAGAATTTTGCTGGAACATTTGCAGCAGCATAGATCTTTGGTTATGTGATTTATTTGACTTGAGAAATACAAAACTGGAAAGGTTACTGTATAGTTGTGCCCTGCTATAAAAAGAATTCTTTGGATCTGTTAAATTGGAGATTGCAACCATGATGACAACTGAGTTTTTTGTTTATTTTTTCTCTTTTCCTCCAAGTATAAACCCCTGATTAAATTAGATGCCTCGGTTGCTATTAGATGATGATGACGACTTCGGGCTAGTAATTGTTGTTTTGTGGTAGATATTTGATTTCTGTTATTGCCATCCTTAGTTTTTGTTTGAACTTAATTGTCGGGCTGTCAGTTCATTGTTCTGTGCTAGATAAGCCAGTCTAGTGTCCTTAAAATGTAATAATTGTTGCATGTGATGATTATCTATTTGTCGGTCCTTGTGCAATTTTAAGCTGTATGTGCAGGTATGGAGCAATTGTAATGGATGATCAGGGTGAAGATGGGAGTTTAGGATATACTGTTCTGCACAACAGTTCCTGTCAGCATTCTGCACCAACCTTTATTAATTTGATTGACTCGGCAATACTGAGGCTTGCTACTTGTGATGAAAATATGACGATCAAAACGCGGAATCACCCTCTGCCTATGACAGAAAGCCAGCTCCAGCAACACCATGTATGGTTTAATATTCTTTATTGTCTTTTATTTTTTGTTGGCTTAGGCAATAGCTAGTATGACTTAATCCTTACCTCTGGAAAGATCTAATTCTTCCATCCAATTGTTAATTCAGCATTTCTACTAGAATTTCCGTGCAAGATATTCCAAAAATGTTTATGTTCTTCTTGATGTGGTTAAAATAATTATTACTCCCTCTGTCCCATTTGTATAGGCTCCTTTGACTTTTTCACAGAGACTAAGAATGGTATTGGAAACATATATTTTGTAAACCATGTTCCTAAATTTATGCTTATTTAATGAGTAAAATTTAAAATTGATAGTTATAATTAAGTATTAAATATGGGTTAATTAGTAAGTAATGTAAATTAGGCTTCTCAATAAAGAAACAAGCCTATATATTTGGACTTCCAAAAGAGAAAAACAAGGTTATATATGTGGGACGGAGGGAGTATATGGTTTATGCAACTTCCATAGGATCTAAGAGCATTTATAATCATATTATGACCATTCTTCTTGGAAGTGTATGTGTAAGGCTTCACACTTATGCAAGATCTTTTAATATGTATTCTCATTCATCAATGAATGGCCAATCCGTACTTTTGTGCATAAGAAGAGTATTGATATCTTCTCTATAATGTGAATGTTCTATCCGAGCAATGCCTATGTATATAATGACTTTTCTTCATGAAGTTATCTTCTTATCCTATTTTAATGTGAACTGTCAAAATTATTTGTAGGATCTGGATGCGTTTTCTGCTGCTATTGTTGTTACTATTGCCTTTTCCTTTATTCCTGCTTCATTTGCCGTGGCTATTGTAAAGGTAAGAGTTTTACTTAACTGTGCATATGAGAATATCTATTGATCATGAAGACCTATTCATTTATCTGTGAGGTTATCAGTAATAAAGTAAATATAGATCTGGGTATAACACTTCCTTTTCATTATGCTGTCATTTGACACAATAAGTTGCTGTACCTGTTGGGAACTGCCTGTTGTAGAATATTAGGTGCTTCAACAGACGAGGGGGTTCAGATTTTACTCCCACCTGTTTACTGAAAAAGTTGATGTTTCAGGCCTTTGATGAAAATTGAATTTGGTCGCTTTGAGTTTAGGACAGATCTAATCCAATAAATAAATTTATCCTCTTTTAATAGCCCAAGGTTGCATTGAGATTTTGAGTCAGATAGTCAAAGGGATTTCTCAAAAGCTTGCCAGAACTATATACGGATGTAACAGTTCAAAAATAAATTAAAAAATTTTAAAAAAAGGGGTTGAGATAAGGGATTGAGCATGCAGATAGAATTGGAGAAGTATACTTTAGATTTGACACCAATAAATGGGGCAACTGAAGAATCTTCATGGGGGAACTGGCTGCCATAGCATGCAGTGGAAGAGTTTATCTTCGTTACAGGCCATTAAGTATTAAAATTTCTATTTGATATTATAAAAACGTTGTTCAGTGATCTCAACCAAATTGCTCTTGTTATCATGTCAAGTTTTCTACTCGTGTTACCTGAAGCCTGAAGTTGTCTATCGTTTTAACTTGTGTATAATGTCAAATTTTAGATATCAGTTATGCTCATGTTAAGAAGTTTTTAACAAGTTCTATGTCCTACTTTTAGCAAACTTTTGGCCTATATATGCTAATTTGTTGATTCTAAATGTATGGATTCTTAAATGCAGGAACGAGAAGTAAAAGCTAAGCATCAACAACTTATCAGTGGGGTATGAATTTCTTTTTTGAATGGCTTAGCTTAACAAGTTCCTCCATTGCCTTTATTATTTATTTATGAATCTCTTTATTTATTTATTTTATTATATTATTTTTTGGGGGGGGGGGTGTGGGGGTGGTAAATTTCCATTGCCTTTTGAGTTGGCACTATATTTGTTTCTTTGGTTGTTATGCACAATCAGGTGTCTATACTGTCATATTGGACCTCCACGTACTTATGGGACTTCATCAGCTTCTTGTTACCGTCATCTTTTGCGGTAGCTCTCTTTTGTATATTTGGTATGTAGTTGGACTTCTGTATTACATTGTTTTTGTATTAGCCATATATTGACATGGATAGACATTTTCCTAAATAAAGGGTATATGAGTGGTTCTGCCAATTTCACATTATTGTCTACAAATTTTAAAAAACAATAAGAAATGTGTTATACTTTCTTCAGGACTTGATCAGTTTATTGGTAGAGACTCTTTTTTTCCAACTATCGTCATGTTCCTGGAATATGGACTGGCAGTTGCATCATCTACATATTGCCTCACCTTTTTCTTTTCTGAACATAGCATGGCCCAGGTATGACTCTTACATCTGACACATGAACAGTGGCATTTATGTCTTACAAGAATGCTGAAGTTTTACAAATATATGTGCAGAATGTTGTTCTCTTGATACATCTTTTCACTGGGCTGATTCTTATGGTCATATCATTTATTATGGGGCTTATAAAGTCAACAGCTCATGCAAATTCTCTTCTCAAGGTTGGGTTATATACTGAATTCTGTTATTTGATTAGATTGCCTCACTGAATTTTTCAAGAGGATTTAATTTCAAGTTGGCCTTTTACGGTTGGTTCAAAGTATTCATGATCTTAGATGAAATGCTTAGAATCACAGAACAAGTCTTTTCGTTTTGCTAGAATCATTGTACTGATTAATAGCATGTTTGAGTAAGATTAAACAGTTCACTTATAGTAAATACACAAGTTCTTGGACTTCTTTTCACTTTTCCAGTTATCTTTTCTTTTTTCTTTTTTCTTTCTTTTTTTTTTTTTTTTTTGAAATATTATTTAAACTTCTAATAGTTAAATTGCTCATTTTGACATTCTAATAGTTAAGTTGCTTATTTTGACATTAAGGAAGAGATTTATAGAATAAGTAATGTTTGTTACTCAACAGCAGGAAAAATTGGCTAATCGAAATAGGCTCTTAAACAAGAAGGAAATGAACAGAACTTGTTAATTATACCAAAACATGAAGTAGATGTTGCGTATCCTTTTACATGCTTGCATTTAACATTTCTTCTTGTTTGTATTGCAAACATGAGTAGTCTGATGCTGGAACAATGGAACTGTTTGTCTAACAATTCTTTACCCTTTGCAGAACTTCTTCAGATTATCACCGGGTTTTTGCTTTGCTGATGGATTAGCTTCCTTGGCTCTTCTAAGGCAGGGAATGAAAACTGGATCTGATGATAGTGTTTTTGACTGGAATGTGACTGGAGCCTCTATGTGTTATTTGGCTGCAGAGGTTCTTCTTCTTCTTAAGACTGCATGTATTTATTAATTTATATTGGTTGTGAAAATCCTGGTTTTGCCAAAATCCAAAATTGGTTCTTCAAATATGATTATTTTTTCAGATTCGACATCTCATGATTGAACTATTCCATATTATTATATTTCTCACGAAAAGAAAAATTATGCCTTTGATTGATATTGATCATACTCCTCTTTCATAAATTAAAAGTTAAGCAGAAAGTACAGCTAGAGTACTGGTATGTCTTGTCATATTCCAGAAAGCATACTACTAAATGAGTGGAAGAGTAGAATATCAGCATAGGTTTTCACAATATTGTCAAAATTAAATTCTTCTGATTGAGTATGCGGCTCTATAATTGTTTGAACAGTTTTGTCAGTAACTATGTAATTGAATTTTTCTTTTGAAACTCTGTATTATCCATGTACTACTCTTAGTGTGCCGGTATAAAAAAGTTGCATGACATATTTGCCTTGACTTATGACATATAAGCTTAGCACGAGCGCGTGCGCCCACACAAAAGTTGTATCATTGTCTTGCTGCGATTCCATATGGAAATTCCAGGATATTGTTCAATTTCTGTTTCATTGACTTCAACTTTGTAAGCCTTACAAGATTTCTCAAGCTATGAACAAATTTCCAACCGTTTTGTTTTACTCTTTTCATAGTTATGGTTTTGGTCTTCTATTTGGATCAATGGTACCCACCATTGTGGAGAAGCATTTCTTTATTGCTGTGGTGGAGTGGTACTTTTTCTGTCACCTATGTCATTTAAAGGGATAAAAGATAGTTATTTTCTTTAGCTAGTTGTTCATCTTTTCAATATTTTGGAATATATGCTCCCCCACCCACCACCAGGGAGGGAAATAAAAAAAAAGGGAAAAAGAAAGAAAGATCGAACAACATATTTAATTCATGCACAGAGGACACCCTCTTCTCTGCAAATGAATACTAAACCATATGGAATGCTGAACAGATAATTAGATTTGTCCACAGAGGAGCAACTGTTCTGCGAGTTCCTAGAAGTCTGCAATCCAAAATTGCAAGTTCTTTGTTTGACTCTTGGTGTGTGCTTTTCTTGGTCTTGTGTTTTGGCTCTGCTCATTTTATGTTATGCTTTTCTGGTTTACTTTGGTGGTGACCTCTTCTAGTTTTAGCTTATGCTTTTCTATTGTTCCTTTTCTGGTTTGTGGTTGGTCTTGCTGCTGGGCTTCCTTTGTTTGGTGGTAATGACCTTGTTGTTTTATTTTTCTTTTGTTGGGTTGTTGCTTCTCACAGGGAGAGACTTCCCCCCCCCCCCCCCCCCCCCCCCCCCCCCCCCCCCCCCCCCCCCCCCCCCCCCCCCCCCCCCCCCCCCCCCCGGTCTGCAGTCCAAAATGCATAGCTTATAAAAATGCAAAGAGTGAACAGTATTATAAGCCCATGTTATTACTTTATGCACTAAATAATGAATAAACGAAGCTCCTCAAGCTTTTCGGTCAATTTTCTTTTGGTAGCCAGCTGCTACAGATCTTCGTGCATATATTTTTTTCAATATCAACAGTTTCAAAGTAACATTTTGAGAATTCACTCTGTAGATGTAATTAATATTCCAATTAACTTCTTTTATATGTTGCAGGGATTCATTTACTTTATTATAACACTTGGTCTTGAATTGTTGCCTCTTCATAAAATAAACTTCGCAACGGCCTGTGGATTGTGGATGAATAAGAAAAAATCGTTCCCTGCCATTTCTGGTAGCTCTTTGGAACCTCTTCTTGCAACTTCCTCAGAAGATGTTTTTCTTGATCATGAGGAAGACATAGATGTAAAAACAGAGAGAAACAGGGTACTGTCAGGTTCTGGGGGTAACACATTGATCTACCTGCATAATCTTCGGAAGGTACAAGAAGATGCTAAAATATGTGAGCTTCCCTTTATGATCAAGTCACGTAATATAGTTTGCAATTTTAGGTGTATCAAGGAGGAAAGCAGAATGGTCCAAAAATTGCTGTTCATTCATTGACTTTCTCTGTTCAAGAAGGAGAGTGTTTTGGTTTTTTAGGCACCAATGGAGCGGGAAAGACGACGACGCTGTCAATGCTCTCCGGTATCTACCACTTTCCACAATCAAAACTACTTTCCTCGTGCAATATTTTGGCTGCCTTGATTCCTGAACATAGTGAGAATTATCCATAATTTTGATTAGAAAAGTATACATAACCTTTATTATTATCATTCCAGACAACTATGCAAATTTTGGCATGATAATTATACTTCTTTCTCCATCGAATGCTTTTTTCGATTTCTTGCCTGTATCATCTTAAAGTTATCACCATAGGATGATTTTTAGGAGGAATTTAAAGATATTTTGTTTTTGACTAATTGCAACTAACCAGTTCTTTAATCTGAACATTTTGAACTGCGTTGGTGCCTATGATTTCATGTGCATTTTCCCTTTTTATTTTTTCACTTGAACAACAGAATTCTTAAATAAGATGGTTTATAATTGTTATCCTATTTGATGAATGCAGGAGACGAACGTCCTACTGATGGAACTGCATTCATTTTTGGTAAAGATATAAGATCAAACCCAAAGGCTGCTCGCCAACATGTAAGTAGATTTTTCTTTTTTAGTTTTCTTTCTTCTTGACCTGATGAATATGATGCTTGTCTAACTAATCTTTTATTACACATGTCAAACTTATTAAATTTCATTCTTCACATGTTAGATTGGATACTGTCCCCAATTTGATGCTCTGCTTGACGTTCTCACTGCACGGGAACACCTTGAACTCTATGCACGAATAAAAGGAGTCCCTGAGTACGAGCTTGATTATGTATGTATGTTTGTTTGTCTTGACTCGATGTGTTTCTCTTCAAACTCTGTTGTCATGCATATTTGAATGCTGGGAATAGTTGGTAGGGAAGTATTAATAGCTAGCTGCAGTTTTCTAAGGGGTAACATTTTTCAATTTTCTTTTTCCAATGCGTCTTGCTTTAAAATCAGCTTAACTTGATGTTGTATAAATGGAGTTTGGTTAATTGGGTTATTTTTACTGTAAAAATTAGTTTTCATGATTCTTGATATAAGCCTCTTTGGAATTTTCTATTTCCTAGCTTTTTAAGTCTAGACCTTCTAGACTCCAGTCTAGACCTTCTAATCTCTCTTAAACTCCAGAAGAGTAAGGATTTGGCATCAATTGTTTCCAGAGTTTAACAGTTCATAGTTTTTGTCGTCCAAAGTACGTTTTAAGATCTTTTTTATTGTGCCAAATGTCATCATTTTATTAGCAATTTTCCTTAGCTTACGTTTAAACCTTCTTGCCTGCCTTAACAAATTTTATTTACTAGGGGAAGGCAACCCCGTTTTGTTCGATTTGTTTGATCATGATGAACATCATAATGATATTTTGTTTTCTGCATTTTGGATACGATATACTGGTGATTCTTGCAATTTATGGTTCTTTGCAGGTTGTCATGGAAAAGTTATTGGAGTTTGACTTGCAGAAGCATGCTAGTAAACCATCATATGCCTTAAGTGGGGGGAACAAACGTAAATTATCCGTTGCAATTGCGATGATTGGAAATCCCCCTATCGTCATTCTTGATGAACCGTCTACTGGTACTTACCTCTTTATTTACTACTTCCAGTTCAATGATGTTCTCTTAATTTATATTCGATTGATCCTCCAAATAAATTAGAATTTCTAAACTCCCTCTGGTGACAGGCAAGTTAATCTGAAACTGTTTAGTTACTTCTGTGTTTGTTTGATAATGCACAGATCTCAACTTCCAATAGATTGAATAATTTTTTTCCGTGAGCTAACGATATTGGAGAGTAAAAGTTCTTTGAGCTCAGCTTGTTCCCTCCAAAACTTTGGTGAGAACTGTCCATCGTTTGAGGTGGCCGGGCATTAAAGAAAACATAAAAATGATTTAGGTATGTGATAGAAAAAAACTAAAATGATACTTGGTGAACGATGTAATATAGGCTAACTGAATTAGTGTAGGTAGGTGACTTCTATATTTGGCCCTGGTATATAACTTAAGAATCTTCATCTGTTTCTCATGCTTTACTATTTTAGGTATGGATCCTATTGCTAAACGATTCATGTGGGAAGTTATATCACGTTTGTCAACTAGACAAGGGAAGACTGCTGTCATTCTAACAACCCACAGCATGAATGAAGCTCAAGCTCTTTGTACTAGGATTGGAATTATGGTACTCTTCTTTTGCATTTGTGTCACGCTCTATTGTGGACAGGACAAGAATGAAGAAACTCCACCTTAAACCCCCCCTCCCCCTTCTCCCCGCGTTGCTTGTTAGAGATAGTCATTTCTTGTCCTGTTTTCTGTGTGGATCTTCAGGGTGGAGGCAAGCTAAGATGCATTGGAAGCCCCCAGCATTTGAAAAACAGATTTGGGAATCATCTTGAACTAGAGGTATTTTGTCAATTTTCGTCCTACTTTCTATATTCTCTTTTATTTAACCCTTCATTGTGCTAAACTACCAAACCTTGCTGATTTTATTTGTTTTAATATAATTATTTTTCATGTCTTCAGGTTAAACCCATAGAAGTTAGTTCGTTGGACTTGGAAACACTGTGCCAAATAATTCAAGAGAAGCTCTTTGACGTTCCTTGTCATCCTAGGAATAGCATTTTGAATGATCTGGAAGTATGTATTGTGGGTGTCGACTCTCTAACATCTGAAAATGCATCAGCTGGAGAGATCAGCTTATCTGAAGAAATGATTCTAAGAACTGGACGCTGGCTTGGGAATGAAGAAAGAGTGAAGACTCTTGTATCTGGAAACAGTGCTTCTTGTGGGGCTCTTGGTGAACAGTTATCAGACCAGCTGGTTCGTGATGGTGTGTTACTCCTTTCTAATCTGTTTAATTTGTTTTTGACATAAAAAATTTCTTCCTGAATACATAGGCACATTTATGTAAATGGATCTAAAACAGTTATCCATTTGAGATTGTTAGATCTTAACCTCCATTGTTGACCTAGTTGAAATTGGATTGTTTATCAGGTTCATTTGGATATTTCCGATAGGATAATCATCAGTTTCTTGATACCATCTTTAATTACATTGTCTTTGCTCGTATTTCACTTAATGTTGCTTGAAATTTCCTCTTTTTTGCCCAATTAGTTAATATTATTTATGCCTTCTGGTATTTTTTGTACAGGTGGTATTCCTCTACCAATATTTTCAGAATGGTGGCTATCCAAAGAAAAGTTTGAAGCCATTGATTCCTTCATCCTATCTTCATTTCCAGGAGCAACTTATCAAAGTTGCAATGGATTGAGTGTTAAATATCAGGTACTGGACTTGTCAAAAGTTCTATCGCATAATTTATTTTTGGGGTTATCGTGTTGAATTCGTCCTTTAAAACCTGAAAAGAGATTTGTGATAAGATGGCTTTCTGGTTTGTTGATAACTCCAAAAAATCATAGTTTCTCTTTAAACTATTCTATTTGTACAGTCTTTTTATGCACCCTGATACCCATGTGGCCTATGTGATAGCCACAGATTTAGAAGTGATGTGATGCGTGAAGAAATATGATCCTGCCACATGGGCGTGTAAAAAGGATTGCCTATAAAAATTGTGTACATGTAGCACAAGTTTTTTTCTTTATCAGTGGATTGAGCACTTGTTTATACTTGATAGTCTATCCAAAGAAGCTCATTTTCAGGACAAAATCAAAAGCCCTCCTTACTAACAAAGACAATTTCATAATTTTGGGTGATATAACCACTTTGTAGCAAGTCCAAACAAGTGCTAAATTTAGTTGTTGGCATGAAATTCGACCCGACTTAATTTGTATTGAAGGTTTTATATATTTATGTTTATGGTTCCAATGGAGTTTTTATTTATTCATTTGTTTATTCCAAAACCCTTGGGCAAGTGCCAGCTGGATTTATTCTTTACCAAAAGAATGACGAGTGCACATTTCTAAGACTTAGATGCTCTACCTACATCAGTACCATGTTTAACCACTTAATGTAAAACCTTGAGCTTTAAGTTAGTTTCAACGGAAACATTTGCATGTACTCTTAAGTATGATGAAGTCGATATTTGTCTCCCTAGTTCTTATTTTAAGTTCAGTAAGTCACTTGTCTCATTTTCTTCTCAGCTGCCTTATGGAGAAGACCTCTCACTTGCAGACGTTTTCGGGCACATAGAAAGAAACAGGTAAGTACTGCTTTCACTTTTCCCTTTCTGTTTGCATTTTCTATCGAAATTCAGATTCAGATTCTAAGGACAAATCTTTTCCTGCAGAAATATACTTGGTATTTCAGAGTACAGTATCAGTCAATCTACACTCGAAACAATATTTAACCACTTTGCGGCAAATCCTTGAGGCATGGCCTTTGCATTTTCCGATTCTAATTTTATGGGGATCGTGAGGCCGACACCAATATTTTCGTGCTGTCTTTTGTTTACACTGAATGGCACCATTTGATGTACATAGCGGCTATGCAAATAGGTGTTGATATGATTCAGGTTGTACGGTACAATCATTTTTTCATCCGAGTATCATTTGAGTTCTGTGTACGTAGAGCATTTGCTCGACAATAGGATTTTCTTGGGGCTATACCATGTTTGTTTTGTCTCAATATATGCTTTTTCCCATTGTGAAACAAGAATGCCATTGAGCCGTGGCAGAAATCAGAATCTAGCTACCGGCGGGTGAGAGTTGCTGTCTTTTAAGTTGGCTACCGCCAGTTTTCGATCCAACTAATATTTTCACTTTCAATGGTTCTCTTGAAGCTTCGCCCAATCTTACACCGTCAAAATGACGTTTTGACGACAAAACTCCATCCAATTGTTCTGATGGAGAGTATGAAGAAGATACATAACCCAACTTGTCGCTAACTCAACTGTCAGTCTAACTGTTACCATTGTTAACTGTAAAAAGAGAGCACCCTGAGTCTAAAATGGAGATCCAAATTTTTGGCGTCCAAAATTGGCCGATAGAGACAAAATGTAGTTCTGCTTTATTACGGAACTGCCATTGCATCTAATTTTTATTTTTTTATTTTTTTGCTTTTTTAAATCCCATTTTACACTAAGTATTACCCTTTTGTTTTTTCTTTTTATTATTTTTTTTTTGTCACCTAACGTCTTGTCCAATCTTTCTTTTCTCCCCTACTTTTAACTGTATTGTTGTTATTGGAATTGCGTATTTATGTTTTCTATTTTTTTCTTTTTAAATTATGTAATTAAAAAAAAAGGAAAGAAATCTCTTAACATAATGCACAAACGACGTCTTGCGCATACAATTAAAGTGAACGATTATAAATTGAAACATAAAATAACATATGAAATTACAAACTAAGTCACCCACCCACATACAAATTGAAAAATTAACCTACACAACAATGCCACAACTAGAAACTAGTCAATGAATAGGGATAGAAAACACACACATGAGCATAATACTAAATGCGACAAGAACACGACTTCATCTTGACATCAGATAATGACCTAGTAGTTGGACAAATTGCTTTGTGATCCTTCTAGACTGTCAAAGAACTGTGTAAGGCCGCTAGAGCCACCTTGAGACTGACCACGAGTCTCTCTTTCCCTTTTATTCCAAATTATTGCTTGATGGGGAAGTAGTTGGTCCTTCATCCTAGGATCCACAGATCTTGGATCTATTTGCAGAATTCCGTTTTCTTCTTGAAACCTTTGTAATGCAAGTTTTCCGTCTTCTCTGTCAGCTCGACGCCTTTGAAGTTAAATGATTTCTTCTCTGTGTCTTAGTTTTGTCTAGAAACTTGACCATATGCTCATTTGCATGCGTAATAGTTTGAAGGGCTTTTAACTGTTCTTCGTCACATTTCCTTTTCGCCTTAGCCTTTTTAACCTTGAGGATCCTCCGTAACCATCCTCGTCTAAGTTAAGGGAGAAAGATGAAAGCCGAAGAGATCCTATAGTTGGAGACCCTGGGGTTGGAGAATAGTCAAACTGTGATGAGGCATTGTAACTCGGGAAACTTGGAATCGGAACATCGTCGGAACCCTTAAACTTTTTCAGGTCTTTCAACATTGGCCACACTTGTTCAAACTTGAAAGTTTTGCCAGGTTCCTTGACTTGAGAATACATTTTTCTAGCGTCGTCCATTTGTAACCACAATGCAACAAATATTAGTACAGAGTGTAGTAGTTGGACTATCTTGTAAAGATGTGCTAAAGATAATACTTACGATGTCCTTTTCAGATGCACTAATTTGGTGGTCTAGTTCAACCTGTTGGACACATTCATTGAACTTGGTAACATCTTTAGTAATCTAACTAAGGCGGGTCTGGCAGGATCCGCCTGTGCGACGCAAAGTTATGTGAGATGGGAGTGCTTCATTATACCTATTTGCAACTCTTGGCCAGAGTTTCTCCTTAGACTTGCTAATGCCGACTGTGGGACATCGTGAAATATCTAGGTAGGCATTGAGATGGAAGTGCTTCATTATATACCTATTTGCAACTCTTGTCCAGAGTTACTCCTTAGACTGGTTAATGCCTACTATGGGACATTGTGAAATATCTAGATAGGCATTGCATAGGAGAACATCTTTTTCTATTGTGAAGTTTGCACCTCTACTCATTTTGCTAATATTATGGACAACATATGCAAAGATTGTAAATGATGTTGGTGAGAAAGATGCAAGATTGCACCCCATTTTATTGGAAAAATAGAATGATAAGTTTAAGATAATAATTTCAATCCAACAGACGGGGTTTGAGCAATTGATCTAGCAGTCTAAAATCATCATACATGGATTGGATAAGGTTACTACAATAATTGCAACCATTAGGTGTAGCTTTGCCCAATTCATCTGGCGGTCTATATCTATCAGACATTGGTAAGATAAAACGACAATAGAGTGATCTTCCGGTGTAGATTCGCCAATCAGATCATCAGATGCTGGTCAGATAAAACAAGGACAATAATTGCGATATGACAGTGTAGATTCACCCAAGCCATCTGATGGTCCAGATTCATCAGTTGCTAGCCAGATAAAGCAAAAACAATAATCACTGACGGTGTAGATTCTCCCAATCCATTTGATGGTCTAGATTCTTCAGACACTGGTCAGATAAATCAAGGACACTAATCACACTCCAGCACGGTGTGTCTACGCACCGTCATGGCTAGGTTCCGGGTCACCAAGTCATCAATCGTGACCGGGCAGCAATAGAAAGCAACCTGTACAACGACTACTTTGTACCTGATGCATTGTACAATGAATCAATGTTCAAGCAACATTTTCGAATGTCACAAACATTGTTCTTACAGATCGTAGAACCTGTTCAAAGTCATGATAGTTACTTTACTCAAAAAAAAGATGGCCTTGGACGGCTTGGACTGTCTCTGTTGCAAAAAGTAATAGGTGTAATGAGGATCCTGGCTTACGGGGTAGCCGCAGATGCAACAAACAAGTATATCAAGATATGTAAGTCAATTGCTATTGAGACTATTAAGAGGCTCTGCAGTGCAATTTTGAGGTCTTTGGGGGACGCTACTTGAGATATCCAACGACTGAAGATGTCGCAAGATAGCTTTATATCAGTCAACATCATGGTTTTCTTGGCACGTTGGGAAGTCTAGATTGTATGCATTGGAAGTGGACAAATTGTCCTGCTTCTTGAGCAGGACGATACACTGGGCAAAGTGGTCATCCCACGATAATTCTTGAGGTTGTTGCTGATTATGATTTATGGATTTGGCATGCACATTTTGGGATGCCTAGTTCAAACAATGACATCAACGTCTTGGGTACATTGCATCTTTTTGCAAACATAGCCAATAGTGTTGCTTCTCTTGCTCGCTATGTGATACAAGGAAAAGAATACAGCATAGGTTACTACTTAGCTGACAGAGTATATCCAAAGTGGCTACTCTTGTGCAAACAATTCATAAACCTCATTGAAAGAAGAAGAAATACTTCGTTTCTAAGCAGGAAACAAGCTTTTGGAGTTCTCCAAGCTACTGGAGAATAATCCCTGGATTGGCAAGGTCGTGGAGCAAGCATGTGCTACATGATATCATGGTAGCATGCATAATTATGCACAACATGATTGTCGAGGATGAATATGATCTATATGCACAGATCTTAGAGGTCTCTAAGGCATTTGCTCCAGATGTGGAGATGGCTAAAGATAATGATAAGCGATTTGAAGAATTTCTGGCACGAGATAAGCATATAAGGGATAAGACCGCACACTGCCAACTTCGTGATACCTTGATTGGGCATTTGTAGAAGGAATATACTAATTCTGATGCATAGTGGGAATCCATTGATTATACTACTGTTTGTTATGTGTGTCTTTCCAACTATATGGAATTTTTTTAAACCATTTGTGATTAGTCCTGTTCGATGTTATAGGGTTACCGGCATGTATGTCGTACTTATTTTTTGATGTGATACTAAATGTAATATTTTCGACTATTTGTTTAAAATTTTATATGTGTAATAATTAATAAACGAGTATATAGTTAATTAGTTTTTAATATATACTAGTTATTGAATATTAGAAAATATAGAAATATAAAGTGGAAAATATAGAATATTAGAGTTTCTGGTTTGAGATGGCCTCATCAATCCATTATGATGATCTATTACCGTTGAAGAATTTCCCACCAAAAGTAAGGGCGGCAATTTTAAAGAAAAACTAGTGATAACACTTCTGCGATATACGGGAGGCATTGTCTTTGTAAATTAGACCATTGCAAAATAAAGGTAACTAATTGAAGAATATAAGCGACATTAACAGAGAATAGAAGACATCAATAAATGATCATTTTAAGCTTAGTTACAAATTCTGGAATACTTCTTTGTACAAGATATTTGTTTATAAGTTTGTTGGTTTTTCCTCCTTATCACAAATCAATATTTTTGGTCATGAATGAGTAGTCACTCTGGATATTATAACATAAAGTTGTTCACTGGTAAACCCCGATCTCCTAAGAAGTCTAATGTGAGAGAGCAATTGTCCTTCGCTTTTGTTTATGATCATGGCGTCGAATAGCATAAGTGGGTGCCTTCTTCATAATGTCATAGGGTATCCTACAATTTGATGGAGTGAAACGACATCCTTGGAAAGATAGACTGATCTCCTGCATTGCTCCCAGATAAAATTTGACCTTCTAATATTTGATCTTCAAGTCTCGTAATTACTAACCTTGTTCCATTGCAAAGCCACTGAGTGTGGTCAATGTTTCTCGACAGCATGTCTAGAACACCAACTTTAAGCCTCAACTTACGGTTGGGAATACCATAACGTTTTACAGTATATATTCAAAAAGTCAGTTGAATAGATATTCTTAAACAAAGCACTACTTCCCTCCATTCTGCATAAAAATAAGCACTCATGTATGTCCTCTCCTCAATTTTTGTCATCTAGATCATCTACAATATCGACATCATTTTTAGGTGGCAGTATCACTATTCCGTGCAAGTAGGAAATATCACGTACATTGCCAAAGAACGGGGTAAGTGCTATCAACAATCGACCATAAAGAATCACTTATTGATCTTATCAAAATGTCATATGGCATCTCAACTTCAGTTTGGCCATTGTTGTCCCTACTAGCTTTGCCATCTCCAATCTCATCATTCAGTCAGAAAAAGCTTTCAAACAATTGGTCTCCAATCCCTACTAGCTTTCAGTTTGGCCATTGTTGTCCCTTCTAGCTTTGCGATCTCCAATCTCATCATTCAGTCAGAAAAAGCTTTCAAACAATTGGTCTACTCACTATTGCTCTTATCCTAAGGCCGGCCCTGTGATTTCTAGGGCGCGAGTTGACCTCCATAAAATAAGCTCCCAACATAACCACCACCAAAAAAAAAAAAAATCTTATCATCAAATAAAACATATATAAAATGCAAAAGCACAATAATATACCGTACATTAACTATAAAAAGAAACCCAAAAAAAAGAAAAAAAAAAAAGAAAACACATATTACAAAATATTACTATATTAATCTACAATCCACTTCCAACTCAAATTAGTTTCCACTCTCAACTTAAGTTAGTTTCCACTCAAATAGATAAATGCTATCTACCTTTGTGCCAAGAGTCCAGTTTGACAATATCTTCCTAAAATAAGCCTCATTCACATGTGTCATTTTTTAACTTAGTTGAATCATAACTTTCCCAAGTCATTGAATATTGATATTTAACACATCATGATCAATTTTGCACGCATATGATACACAAATGTCAAATTATAAGACTAATCATTTAACATTCTAGCAAAGTTCAATCTTATCAATAAAAACATCCAATTGAAACTAGGGCTTTGCTTATTGGAGAACTTCAATCCTTATATATATATATATATCCATCATTTACGACTTCTGTCATTGTGATATAAAAGAAGAAGAATCAATCACCTACTTGTACCAAACAATTCAAGAAAATAATAGAAGATACCACCAGTAAAGCAAGAAAATAAACCCCAAAAAATTACTGAATCTTGAATATGAATATACATTCCTTGCCGCCTAATTTAGTAGAAATAGCAAAAAAAACAGGCAGAGAAATCCCATTAAATGAGAGGATTCAAAAATTCCTTTACAAAACTGAAACTCACAAGTCATAATCCCACATCTCTTTTTTCTTTTTCTTTCAATTTTTTTGCTCCAAAGATCATTGGCAAAAGATATAAACATGTAGAGAAAATAGCACATGAAATTGAATAGAAACAAAAACTGAACTTTGCTCGAAATTGAAATGGAAAAGGCAGACAGCAAAGAAAAAGAACAAGAACAAAAAAGAGTGAATAAAAGAAGCAGGGCCCGGAAGAGGTAAAGGGTTGACTTACCTTTAACCTTTCGGCCCCTTGCTCTGACGACTGGCAGAGGGAGTAGCCGAGTAGCACTGTAGCAGAAGTGCAGAACGCCAAAACCGCTGGTTAGGATTAGGAGCCCAATAGCCAAGAAAAATTGAAATTGATATCTATAGAGTGTAGAGAAGCCAACAAAAATGCAATTGCAATCACTAAATTACAATTTAGGATTTGGAAATTTAGGAATTAGGATTTAGGTTAGGAGCAATGAAGCTATGATGAAAGCTTACCTGATTTAACTGGCTTACGGTTCAAAATTCAGAACCTGGAAGGAGAGTGGCTGTCCGGAGAAACGCTGTTGCTAGCAAGTCTTCTTCTTAGTTCTCACTTCTTAGAATTGATCGATCATGGGTGCTCTCTCAGGCCTCAACTCCGTTTTATTTTTATTTATTATTTTTTTGGTTTTAGTTTGGATTTGATCTAGAGAGGCCTGTTTATCATTTGAACTTGGGCCCTTTTTCTTAATAGTTATGGCCTTGAATTTCTAAAAAAATAGGCTTTTTAATTAGTTGGGTTAAGTATAATAAATACTTATACGCGCCCTTATATTTTTTGGGCCTGAGGGGCCGGCCTCACTGGCCTCATTACTGGGCCGGCCCTGTCTTACCTTGCTATCTCATATTTTTTTCTCAATCGCAAGGCTTTGCAATGCTTCCACCAATAAATAAGTTTCTTGTTGCATGAACCACATGACATGCCCGACCCCTAATATCTCTAATATACTAGAAATATGAAGTGCGTTGATGATAAATTTTAGCTAGAAGTTAGAATCTACTGTCAAGGCTCGTTAGCTGCTTAAAATTCTTAGAAAAATTTGGCAGTATCTCCCCTATTTTACGAATAAACCGCCCTGTATAATTGACAATCTCCCAACTCATACTCGAAATTAACAACTAAACGCCTTCACAACCCCAACATTCCAAGTGCAATTGAGGACATATCATAACATGACTTCATTTATATAAAGGGCAAGCATACAGAAGTATATAAGTTTCGTTTCCTCTTCCCTAATTTTCATAAGCATACAAAATACTTCATTAAATTCCTAAGTATATCAAAATATAAATTCCATGTCAATTCTATCTGATCATGCCAGCCTCTTCAAAAGGCTCGTCTCTAGAATGGAATTGATGTCCAAAAGTTGCTCAAACTTCAGTTATTACCCGTGAGAAAAACATTTAGAAATTTTTGTGAGCACAAATGCCCAGTTAGTGGAACATTGAGAAAATTTCCATACTTTTATGAAAATCATTTACTACATGTCCATTTGACAAGTCATAAGGAAAATCATCTTTAAATAGCATTCAACAACAAATTAATTCCTCCAAGAAGTATCCACATCACTTATTCAATCATAATGTCAAATCGTACGCGCGTAGACATTAGCTTGGGCCATAGGTAGTGTTCTAAAAAGTGTGAGGCGTGGAAAAGCGTCAAGGCCAAGCATTGAGCTTATGCATGCCTAAGTGCACTAATGCGTGATAAAAGCGCAATCAATGCTTGATAAAACGCAAAGCGTGATGAAGTGTGGAGCCCAAGCTTCAAACATTGGCGTCGTCTAGGCAAGCTTTTTAGAACACTAGCCATAGGTACCATATGACGAATTCGCCCTAGGCGGCGCAACAACCAGCTTGAGTCATAGCTAGCACATTAAGCCCCTTCGCCTGGGCGGCATTTATCTGGTCAGCTTGAGCCATAGGCCCCTTCGCCCGTAGGCGGCATATTCATGACATAGGATACACATGGGTAATTTTCAAATCATTTAACATTTGCATTTCAAATACGTTATATCTTTGAAATTCTTAAACAATACATTTGAATTTATAACCTTCTAGAATGAAATGAAAGTTCTTAAAGAAAATTTCATAAAAACATTTGTCATAACTTCACGACATCATATAAAAATCAAAGCATGATAAATTCATTTCCAAGGGATTAGAGAAATTCCACTCACTGTCTATATATATGTGATTTAATTTAGTTGATAGGCTTTTGCAATTTCTTCCATGTCCCCTGAAATAGAACATGAGTAATTTAATTAATAATCCATTTTATTTACTTTTTCCTTCAACTTTTATCAACTTCATTTCCTTTATTTCTTTCTAAACGGTGAAAATTTTCTAAACACTATGTGTAGCAAGATGAAACCTATTTACATAATATAAATTTTCTATTCTTTCAAACTACCTAAACCCTCATTTTCTTGTTCAATTAATGGTGTCAATATGAGTGTGCTTTTGGACTACAACTTTTCTACTTATACTCATTCTCATTTGTTTTCTTTGTAATTTAATTTACTAGTTAGATATCTTGTAGTTAAACAAATTTTTATCAACATGAATTTTCTTTTGACAACATAATTTTTTTTTTTTTTTGAATTACAAATTCTCTATTCCATTGAGTTTCCTAGATTTCTTTATTCTCCAATTAGACATATAATTGTTTCCTTTTATAGTTATCTTAGATTTTATCCCATCTGAAATAAATTGTAATAATATTTAAAGTCTTAAATATCCACTAAAATAACACTAATTCTTCTCCTTTAAACACTAACTCTTGGTCTTTAACAATTTCCACATTTGCTATTAAATATTTTGGTATTCATTACTTACATATCCATTCTAAACTTCACTAAATTCCTCAATTGCTATGATATTATGCCATATAATCATAATACCAACTTATAGATAAAACTTCAACTTACTCCTCCACTTAAAATTTCATCTTATTACTAGTCACCATAATTTCTTATAACACCAAGAACCTTAAATTCCATAACCAAATATTGATTTAATGCCTCTAAAATGTGTAGTAAATGAAATTAAAAGCTATTTGACATGTTCATAAAAATTTTCATAAACCCTATATTTTCAAACTTATAGAAATTCAAGGCCTAAGAACCAAGAACACTTACTTGGTTGATCCTTGTATTCTCCTTCTTCTTCTTCCTCCTAAGATTCTTCAAATTTCCCTTTTTTTTCCCGTAATTTTTGGCAGAATGCTTCGGCCTTTTGCCTACTTTTTTCTTCTTTGCTTTTTGTCTTTTGTTTTTTTTTTGTATGATATATATAATATTATATCAAATGGCCCAAGCTCATAAGAATTTTCTAGAGCCAACTTGATTTTCATGCCTTTTTTTTCCAATTTAATCCTTAATCTTACATTTCTATTTAATTTGGCCCTCATGTTTTCAATCTATTACTTGAAGTGGAAGTATAAAAAAAAATTGGGATGTTACAATACACTACACTACATCTTGCCAAGCCCTTTTCAGAAAAATGGAAAATATTTGTCGAAAACCTCCAAAAAATACCATTGTTTTCCTCAGACGTGTGCTCTTCCGATCTAGAATTGTCATACCTCAATATGTCCTGCAGACTTCAATCGCAAGCTTTGAAGCAATATTTATTCATCATTGGCACTTTATCCCATGTTATAAGTTTTTCCTTCGATATCAATTGTACAGGTGGGCTCCCCGACTTAATAGATCGGAAGAGCGTCGTGTAGGCTTAGAGGTATGACAAATCTGGAGTGGACAGTTTGACCGTCAAGAAAAAAAAGAGTAGCAATACCACTGGAGGCAACATTGAATACTACCACACTCCTTGAATGCAGAGTTGCCGAAAAGGTCTTCTTAGGGATACATAATGAGCCGGCCAGCTCCGGCGGCCTGTGGTTAAGCCTGTAAAAAGCCCGAGCCGATCTAGCTAGTGGCTCGTATAAGACTAGCCAGGGCTTGAGTCTAGCCCCAGATTGAGGAGCAAGCTCGAGCAGGCCAGGCCTGTGTGGCTCGCCAGGCCAAAACAGGCGGGCCCATTATTACAGGCCAAATGGCCCTTGTAGACAGGCCGTCAAAGCCCATGTCCAACTTATTTTTAAAAAAAATTGAAAAATATGAGCAATGACGCATCTGACTTGATAAGTGGTGAGAGTCCCATCACAACTCCCTTGACCTATCACATGCCATGGCTTTCTTGTTGACTAAAGAAAGCTACAAAAGGGAAAAATAATATGTATAAATAGTGTAGCTGGAAAATGTCATACCAAATAATATATATAAATAGTGTAGCTGGGAAATGTCATACCTTTGCATGTATGCACACGATGTTTCAATATTTAAAAAAAAAATTAGTATAAAAAGTAAGAAAA
Source organism: Nyctanthes arbor-tristis (assembly GCA_963692815.1). NCBI lineage: Eukaryota > Viridiplantae > Streptophyta > Magnoliopsida > Lamiales > Oleaceae > Nyctanthes > Nyctanthes arbor-tristis. Next base: position 135,716 of record CAVNYN010212980.1, read on the forward strand.
AAGGGTTAATTTTTTGTCTATAAATTCTAATATTTTACAGTAACATTTTACACACAACTTAATTTAACAATATCTTATTTTCTCTTCTATTGCAATTTGTCAGTTTGTTAGTGTTAGAATCTAAATTCTTTTTTCTAGTTTCATAATTTCAACCTTTTTTCTATACATATTTGAATTGTAAGTGTTACAAATGGAGTATACCAACCAAATTGATGAATTTTTGGGTCCTTTAAGCACTCCATTTGCCCATAATGCTTTTGAAATCCTCCAATCAACTTGGATTCTACTTATGAAGAAGCAAAAGAATGCAAACGAACAAGAAAGGAGTCGTCAAGATGGACTAGATATTTAAAAAGCATGTTGCAAATATTATAGAAAAAAGCTTAGCAAGGAACCCGGAGCAAGCACATCTCATTTGCTTAGATACATTCGAAGGTCGTCCAAAATGAGGCCGATTGATGGCGTGGACCCAAGAAAAAGCCCATTTGTATTTGATGGCTCTAGTTTAGTTCTTTCCAAGTGGGTCTATTCTCAAGAAATATTTTGAGGGGGACTGGCTTTATATGTAGCTACAGAAGATATGCCACTTTGTATGGTACACTCTCCACACTTCACTAAACTTGTGCAATAATATCTCTAACCCAGGTATAAGCCCTCTCTAGAAATACATTGTGCAGGTACGGTAAATTTATATACTAGGAAAAAGTTTGACGCCATAGAAGCCTTAAAAAATTTCAATAGTCTCATATTATTTACATATGATTTATAGACTAGTCGTAATCAAAAAGGTTATATTGCAACTACTTTCCATTACAATGATAACCTTCAGATTATGCATAAAAAGATTATTGCATTTAGAGTAGTAGACTATCCTCATAATGCAACTAACATTTACATAGTTTTGAAAAGCATTATAGATGAATAAGGTATGTAAGACATAGTTAGAAGTTTTACATTTGACAATGCTAGTGTCAATAAACAAGTTGTTCAAAGATTTTTCGAGGAGATTCGTCCTGTATTTGGAGGTGTCTTTTTCCACGTGCGTTGCGTTTTTCACACTCGTAACTTGATTGTTCAAAGTGGGTTAGAATACAAAAAAAATAAATTGGCAAAAATTAGACTAGCGATAAATTTTATTAATGTGTCACTCTCTCGAAAACAAGCATTTACCAGTATGTCTATAAAGAATGGCTTACAAGAGAAATTGTTGGCCACTGATGTACTTCATAGATGGAACTCTATATATCTTATGTTACGTTCATATTATAAATATGAAAAAAGTTATTTCAGCATATTATAATGGTTGATAAACTTTTAGACCTGACAAAAATTTAGAGGACTGGGAATAGTCTACTGCATTTTCTATTATGCAATTTTTAAAGCCTTTTTATGTGGCTACAAATGAGTGTAGTGGTGTTTACTACCCTACAACTCCACTTGTTTTACAACGTATTTTTAAAATTACAAAAATATTTAAAAAGTATAGAGATCTACTAATTTTTGTTAATGTAATATATTCAGTGGAGGATAAGCTTAAAAATATTGGGAGAGGAGTTGCCCTTAATATTTATTTTATCTTCTGTGATGGATCCTTAATTTAAATTAAAAGGTACTAACTCTCTTGTAAAAGGAATTAAGCAGAACTTGAATTTGAAATTTTCTCCTCTAAAAATAGAAGATAATTTATTAGAAATATACATGCATTATGTTGCAATGGGAGGTTAAGGTAATACTTGTTCTCAAAGTCAAACTTCTTATAGTGGTGAACCTTTAAATGAAATATGGGAGTTTTTAGATGCGGATGGTCCTTCAAGTAATTATAGTTCATATAAGCATGGCACGGTAAGTGTTTCTAATACAAATAGCAATATTCCAATTGAGTTATTTTCATATCTTCAAGTAAATGTTCGTAGTGTTTTATCACTTAAAGAAGTAGAGTCTTTTTGATATTCTAAAATGATAGAGGTGTAATATAAGGCTGTAACGACCCGCCAAAAAAATTATTACGTAATATGTGAATGGATAAGTACGATGACTTGGATAGGACAAGGAAGGGATAACCAAACTAGTCATGATTACTAAATATTCCCTTGGCCCCTCGAAAGATAAGTAATGATGGACAAAATATTCCTCTCGTCCCGGTGAGTTGGCCCCTCAATTTGGCTATAAACAAGCAAGGGTTTTTGCCATTCATTTGCACCATCCTTTCCTCTCTCTTACTCTACCTCTTTCTCCTCCTTCTGCACACTCTTTGTCTCTTTTACAAGAAACAAAAAGTAAATCATGCAAAAGGAAATCCTAATTTCCAAATAAACAATAGATCTTCTTTATATACACTATAAAATATAAGAACAAGAAAGAAAAGTTGAAGGCGTAATATGCTAACGAAGGAGGAAGTAAGGAAAAGAGTTGATGTTGTAAAGTAATCCAAATTAGAGATTCAATGTGAGTGATCTTTACATCCCTATGTTATATATATGCTCACATGAAATGTTTGGAGAAACGTCCATGTATTACATGTTCTTGTGATCATGATGATTTTCTCTAATATCAAGTGGTATTCATGATGAATCCAATGATGAGATAAGTGATGCCATGTGAGTGATCTTTACATCCCTATGTTATATATATGCTCACATGAAATGTTTGGAGAAATGTCCATGTATTACATGTTCTTGTGATCATGATGATTTTCTCTAACATCAAGTGGTATTCATGATGAATCCAATGATGAGATAAGTGATGCCATGTGAAATAAGCTATGTGATTCAATTCATATTATGTATAGTAATTAAAGCACAAGTGCATTTTTCAGAAAAGGAATTACATCTAGATCTTCCCCATCAGTTTCAGAATAGAATTATGTTCGGTACATGAAATGTTTAGTGCCAAGGCACTTCTTTTTGGGTTGTGGAAGACTACCAAGGTAGTCTATGATCAAACTTTCAGAATCAGTTATGATTTTGTGAGACACCTAGATAACCTATGATCAAAACCTTGGTACGAGTATCAACCGAACAAGTTATATTGAGCGCTCCGAGTAAGACAGGTCTGTGATATAATTCGGACCAAACTCACGTTTTTAAAAAGAAAACTTGCATGTATAAATATTTCTCACTGAATATTTTATATTTATTCTTTTCCATATTTTCCAAATTTTAGATACTTGAAACTATGTAAACTGAGCTCTTTGAAAGCCTCAGATGAGTGCCTATATGTCAATGTTATCGAGTCAAGACCTATGGGAAATCACCGGCCTCATCACTGCTAACTGTTGACATTGAAATGGTGAACATTATGGACTTATTATAGATTTCAATTATTATAAATATAAAATGAATTAAGTCACCAACTTTGACAGTTTTAAAAATGAGAAGTAATGAACATTTAAAATAATAATAACTACACATAAACCCTTAACGAGGAGAAGCAAACAAGTAGCTTACGGCTGGGGAGTCACAAAGGCAATATCCAACTATATAAAAAATTGCATGTAATCTACTAACTCCTCCAGTGTCGACAGTAGCATCTGAATCTACATTTAATTTAGGAGGTAGGATATTAACCAAGGAACGATGAAGACTTAAAGAAGATATATTAGAGGCTCTAATATGTCTAAAAGATTGGGAATCTGGAAAATTACGTATGCAACATAAATTGGATAGTATATTAGCGGAGGAGTTAGAGCAACAATATATTGGAGGCGCGTCTTCATTATGTAAGTTTCAAATCTCTTTACTTTTAATTTTGCAAATTTTACTTACTTTTTTTTTTTAAAAAATTGTACATTAAATATTTTATTCATGTACAATCTTAACTCCTCCTACAATGAATGTAGCCGGTCTCAAGCCGGGAAAAAGGAGGAAGGTTATTTTTGTAATAATTTAATTACTTGTCTTGTAATTTCATACAAAAGTAATGAGATGGTGGATTAGTTACCCTAACCTACTGTTATCTTTCCTTTGATAAAATCATGTTTGTTGAAAGGGGGTGAAAAAGGAGCCGGCCCGGCTTAGCTTGGCTCAGAAAAGACCCGAGCTAAAGCTCGGGTTGAGCCACAATTTCTTGAGGGAGCAGAGCGGAGCTTTGGCTCGGGCTTTTTAGGCTCAAGATTAAAAAAGCCCGAGCTGAGATCTAGCCAAAATCTCTATTGACATGGTTAGGTCTTCTACACAAATATCTTCCCAGCACCTCCGCAGCATAAAGGAAAAACACACCACCTCTACTAGAGTCAACATATTCCATAATGGTGTCATAAATGTATTTCTGCTTGTCTGTCAAGGGCTCGGCGTTCCTTTTATACTCATAAGACAAAAACACTTTATTGCACACCAATTTATCAAGTATTAGTTGATTAGAAGACAACAAAGTATCAACACCGGTTGGAAGTGGCATTGATAGAAACTCAAATAAACTCCTGTCCCTCTTACTTTCATTCTCCAATAGTATGTATAACAAAAATGTAAGATCGCACATATTTCATCGAATATGATCAACATAAATCACTCCAAATTATATTCAAATTATATTTTTTGTCACAATTAAATGCTTTGAACAACGATTCTACAGAAGTAATAGGGAATTAGACTTAATTCCCAATTGTGACATCCCAACTTATTAGACTTAATTCCGAACTGTGACATCCCAACTTATCCTTATACTTTTGCTCCATGTGATAAAGCGAAACATGAAGACCCAATTAAATATGAACATAAGATTAAGTGTTAAAGTGAAAACAAGAATTAAAAAAAATTAAATTAAACAAATCCAAGTCGGTTGGGTTGGGTAACCAACTTGGGCATTGAAATGTGTGTGTGTGTGTGTGTGTGTAAGTGAAACAAAAAAGAAAGCAAAGAGCCTGGAGAAGTCTGCCAAGTTTTGCAAGGAGAGAGAATTTTTTTTGTTTTTTTGAAGAATCTTAGGAAGAAGAAAAAGGAGAATACAAGGATCAAACAAGTAAGTGTTATTGGTCCTTAAGCTTTGGATTTATATAAGTTTAAGAATGTAAATTTTGTTACGGTTTATGAAGTTTTTATGAACATGCAATATTAGATTGTAATTTTGTTACTACACATTTTAACGGCATGGAACCGTTCTTTGATTATGAAATTTGAAGTTCATGAAGTTAGTATAAGAAGTTATACTTGGCTAGTATAAGGATGAAATTTTATATGGAGGCAATAAGTTGAAATTTTTATATAAGTTGGTTTTATGGTTTTGTGGAGTGATATCATGGTAATTGAAAATTTTAGTGAAGTTGAGAATAAATGCAAGTAATGAACAACTTAATGTTTAATAGCAATTCTGGAAAATTTTGTTAAAGGCTAAGAATTAGTGTTTAGAGGTGAAGAGTTAGTGTCGTTATTTTTAGTGGGTATTTGAGACTTTAATAGGTTATACTATTACAACTTGTAAGAAGAAGTAAGTTCAGAGTAATTGTAGAAAGGGACCAACCACCTATCTAGACTAAAGAAGTAGGGGATTTGCAATCCAAAAGGAAATTTCATATTGATATAATTAACTGAACTAGAAGATTTTTAGCTAGTAAAATAAGTTGCAAAGAAGATAAAGAGGATTGAGGAAAGAGAAGTAAAGAAATAGAGTTATGTGTGATTTGTGAAATAGGTTGATGGATTATTGATTATATTAACAACTTATGTTACAGGTAGCACTGAAGAAATTAGAAAAGCTTATCAACCGAACTAGACCATAATATATTGCCTATAAGTGGAAGTTTTTAATGATTGTTTTTGAGTATAAACCTGGGAATTGTTGATTATATATGGTGGTTTATTCATAAAATAGGGGAAATGCTGCTAAAGTTTTTCTAACTATTATTAGAAAGTCAACGAGCCTTGACGGTAGATTCTAGCTTCTAGTTGGAATTTGTCATTAGCACACGTCACACTTCAAGTATATTAGAGATACTAGGGGTGGGGTGTGTCACCAACACTATGGCCAAACTAGTCAAGCTTACTAGGCAGACATCAAGAGTTCTCTTTGTGGTTCTCTTTATTGGAAGAGATTCCAATATGCCATCTTTTCTTTATCACATTACAATCCTGATCCTTGTTTGTAAGGGTGGGGCGCTGAACCCAGTGACCTGACAAAATGAACCCGATTGACGCGATTCAGGTTAGATAATTTGACCTGTGGTTCGGTCCGTGGGTTTGAGTATGCAAACCTGACTCCAGTCGAGTTGGGTTGCAGGTTGGAAGAGTCCAACCTGTCTAAATCAAAAAATTACTGAGTCGGGTTGACCTGCAAACCCAAAAATTCATTTATTATTATTATTTTTTAAATCATGGTTAGTGTGCAAAAAAAAGGTTTCCTAACCCTAATAATATTATCGCTCTCAAATTTCCAATTCAAGCCATCATTCACTAATCACCCTTATACTACAAGACAATACACAACTCTCTAACTCTCTCTATATTAAAATATTGAAGCTAAAACCCAAAAAGCTAAAGCCATAGCCACCGCCTTCATCGCCGGTCTACTTTGCGACCGTCGCCTCTGTCAGTCCTTTCATGTCTCGCCAGTGCCTCGCTCTTTAATCTTGCTCCATTCCCTATTCCATTTTTCGTGCCATATTCGCTGTCACTGGTCTTATATATGTGTATATATATATCAATTTTGTCCTACAAAACTAAAATGATATAGTGTATATATATGTCATTTGAGTTTTTTTTTTTCCTATTTTTTTGTCCTCTGGATTTTGATTATGAAATTGCGAGTATGATACGTCTCAAATTTAGGGAAAATTATTAGGCTAAAGTTGTTTTTGTTTTCCACAAAATGGGTTGTTTTTAAATCTTTCGCCATGTTGGTGATTTTGAGCCAACTCTGAGCCAGCCCAAACCATCAACTCGACCCAATCCGAGTTGACTCAAGCTAAGTCATTTTTTCAAACCAAGCCGGATTGATCTGGCTCGGTTTGAAAAGCCTCAATTCGACTAAATTTTAGGTCGACTTCAGTTGAGGATCGAAACCGACCAACCCAACCTAATACCCAACCCTACTTGTTTGTCATTAATTGCAGAGTTAGTATGGATGCATAGTTACATATTTTTTGTATTAGTAAGAGAACATGCCCTAGATGCAGAAAATGATGTTTTTGGAACTAAAAGGAATAAGAGAAATATAAAGAAATATATCATGCAAAGACTGTTAACATGAATATTTTACAGATATTTCAGAGAAAATCCTGACAATTGAGTCTACTAAAGAGGAAGCTATTTCTTGTTTGTTGTTGTCTCTTTGTCAATCATGTTTACTTCAAGGAATCCTTACCAGTTACTCTTACTAATCTATCTCTAATGGACAAATTGACAACATGATGTCGAGTAAAACATCAATTCAGACAAAGAGAAAATTCTTGTCAAATCTTACTTTTGGAAAATTTAAGGCTTTAGACAATGTTGATCTCTTTGTAGTCAACCTTGGACTATTTTCGCTCACAAGACGCCACAAAAAGGTTGGATTGGTTTGCTTATAATCTAATACTGTTAGGGAACCCCATCTTGCTGACTGATACACTACATTATTTGGGACTATAAAAGTTGACAGGGGTTGAAGAATGTCAACATCGTTTGAGACTTTTTTACTAGCAAAGTCTTGGCTGTCGGAAATGCAAAGCCTGCTTTAGCAGTCATTTTGAGTTGATTATCCGTAGTGTCACCACTTTTGTCCACATTTTTCTTTCAAGTAAGTTTGGATTTTGGAGTTAATGATATTATATTTTTAGAGGTTGTTCTTGGGAGATTTAGGTAAAAGAAAGATTTATAGGAGAATGTGCAGTGGAAACGTAAGGAAAAATTATTGAGAAGTATGAAATTCAGTTTTTTGTAGAAAATATGTGGTTGATATTGATTTAATAACTTTTTTTTTTTTAATAAAGCTTCCAAGAACAAGCTCTTAATTTCTTAAGCAGGCAAAAAAAATTAAGTTGATTAAATAAAGTCTCCTAGAAGGTTGGATGTGCAAAATACAGTTTTTCTCCAAGGGTGATTTCTTTCTATTTTTCTTGTTTCTTTATGGATAGATTCCAGTTTTCGATTGTGTGCAAGGCTCTTCACTTTTTCGCAGTAGAATGGTTCTACCTTTCCATTTCTCATCTGACATATAAAACCACATTCTGTGAGATATAGAAGAGAAACATGACGACCAGATATGAAAATAATTTCTAATTTGTGAGCAAACAGGCTACGTAACAAGAAAATCCTAGTTTACTTCTCTTATGATTAAGCATGCAAGTCCATAGTGAACTCGGGGAAATACACTACTACCTATTACCTAGTTTCCTAAAAATTATGTTAGGTGTTTCTTAATTTACTTGTTAGGTTATTTCACATTTTGTTTTCTTATTTAATTATCCTACTTAAGATTTTTACGGAATTTATTCTCATTGTTTAGTTTATGTAAGATATATTCGACAATGCGAAAATTAATTTAGTGGTTCGAACAAGTACTGTTGTGGTTACTTTCTCATGTTCTGCATAAAAAGTCCAAAGTTCAAACTACACATGCCCTCCCCCTATCTCCCCTCCCCTCCCCTCCCATCCCATATCTCCCCCTTTATCCCACTTAAAATATTTGGTGGTTGCTTATGTTTCTGTTGCCTTTTATAGACATTAACAGACTTGCATTGCATTTCTCTGTCAATGAATTGAAATTTAATGTTTTCACAGTATATATTTAGTTTATACTTGTTGTTATCTAATATCATTTTAACAGAAGTCGAAGTTTATAGAAAGAAGCTTTGGTGGAACTCCATTTTTAACTGATCAGTACATTTAGTGTTCGTGCTCGTATCTTGTGCTGTTTATAGACCTAAGTTACCTACTTTTGTATGCACTTGTTTCTTTGGATTAAAATCAATGTTTTTGTTGTATATTTTTAATTTTCTCATCAAAATGCACTATTCAGTATCAATTTCTTACATAATATACTATCTCAAAGATGACTATTTGACGCAACTATTATTTTCTCATGTATTGTTAAGTCGTTGAGATGGATTTTTTTTCATGACAAGCATCGTTTTTAGCTTGAAAGCAAGTTTATACTACCATCCTTACGATGACCATATAGTTGCTATTCAACTAAATCGTAACTAAATTGTACTAATGAGGGACTTGAGATGAATCTTTGGAGAATTGGGGCTAAAACATGATATATTTCAAGGAAACATTTGTTAACGAATTAATGAAAACAAAACATTTTTAACATTAACTAACTATTGATTGAGAAATGCTACTTGTAGATACTTTATGTACAAAATTTGTATATATATGTCCATGTGGTTCCTTTTTCTTTGAAAGGACGATTTTTAAGGGCATGTGTGAATTCGTAGTGTTTGTGCAAAATTTGTATACTTTGTATGTGCAAATAGTAATTCTCTGATTGATTAGGAATATCTTTCCTTTTGATGACTACTAGTTTGGGCCATGCAATGCATGGAGTTTGTTCATATTTGTGCTCTAAATAGTGTTTGCATAGGCCGCTGTTATGATTTGTTATTATTATTATTATTTTGAAAATGGCTGCTATGAAAAATTAATGTGCATGCTTCTTGGAAATTAATATTAAACATTGACCTGAATTGTGCAAGTTATGAAAATTTCTAAAGAACCAAGGCGGGGTTCCTTACGGAGCCCGGTTTCCAATGAGATGTTGACATGTGGTATGCGTCAAGTGAGTTGTTAGTCTGTTATTGGAGACCTGGCTCCATAAGAAACCGGGCCTTGTTTCCATAGTCAAACCGTGCAAATTATAGCAATGACCATAAAATAATGCAAACCATATAGACAATTTCAACGATTATAGTAAGAGTTCAAGTCTTCATTTTGCTAAAAATTGTTCATGAAATGTAATAAATATTTTTATTAAAAGAAAAATACAAATATTTTTTGAAAGGAAGATCAAAATACTTTGGATCATAATGCCACATAAAGAATTTAGTTCACAGAAATTGAAAATCATTAAAAAAAAAAAAACTAAAGTTGTAAGATTAAATATTTGCTAAGTTATGATGTAAGTTGAAACAAAAAATTATGTAAAGTTCAAATTCATTTAATTGAGAAAAAAACACTAAAATGAGTAAATCAATCCTATATACTAAATAAAAATAATTTTTTATTAAAAATTATTATCTTTAATCAGAAACCAAAGAAATGACATGGAGGATATAAACCTTGGTCGGATGTGAAACTCTAATTGTGACAATTTTCTCCACGCAAAGAGTAGTTTTCCACCTCTATTTTTCTTTTTTTTTGCAGTAACTGTAAGTACATGTATTCTTGCGGTATACATCATTTTTGTCATTTTTGTTCAATTTTAGCAGTTGTTATTATTCCTTCTATTTTTTAAATAGTTTGGATTCTTGTCATTTTTTTTTTTTTTGGAAAGGAAATTTTATTAACTGAAACTCAACCAAGTTCACCTCTCACGCCGGGGCTTGCAAGAAGAGGAATACAATCTAACCATATTAAATTGCAAAAAGATAAAACAATAAGCTTAGCTAGATTGTGGGCTACCATACACTACTAGGAAAGGCACGATTGGCAATGGAAATTTCTATTGCTAAACATGTCAATTTCGTTTCTAACTGCTATTAGTAAACAGAAAAGTACTGCTACTAAAACCCTTACTAATAACATGGTGGCTAATTTAGAAACGGAATATAAATTTAGTTACTAATTAGCAACAGAACTTTATGTTACTAATTAGTAACATAAAACTTTATGATATTTATTAGCAACAGGTTAGGTCATTACTAAATTACCAATAGATAAAACAGTTACTAATTAGTAACAAACTTTTGTTGCTAATTCCGTTACTAATCGTAGACTATAATTTAAAAAAAAAAATTGTTTAACCCAACCCGACCCGACCTGCTAGCTTTATGCAGCGACAAAGCCCTGTTTAACCTGACCTACTAGCCTAATCTGCCAACCCGTGCGCAACTCAAACCCGGACCATAGACCCGCGAGAATTAATTTCCCCTACTATTTAATGTGGATACGAATTTGGGTCCACTACCATATATTTTTGTTAGCATGTTGCCACATAACATATATAAAGTATGTTTTAGTAATTTTGCCAATTTAAAAATACCGAATTTTCCTTTTAAAACATTGGGGCTTTTTATGAATTAAACGTTCGTTATATATTATTTCATATATGTCATTTATACTCTAAATTTATTTGTCTATGTCAATTAATATAAATATTTTTTTGCGCTGGTTTTTTACACTATAATATGCATTCATTGTTAATTAAAACTAAAAAATAAAAAAGTCGGCCTATTAAAATTTTTTTGGTTCTATTAAAATAAAAATGTGATTAATGTCAATTTTTTATTTTTTGTTTTAAAAACCCAATAATTAATAAAGAATTTTATATACAACCATTGTTTTAAACCTTAACCACCAAATAATACCAAATAAAAATCTTCACCGATGATTAAAATTTTTGTTTTATATATTTTTTTCATTAGATAAACCACATTAAAAAAAAGTTATTTCATATTATATTTTTTACTAATGGATTGCCGAACATTAGATATCTTAGTGCATGGATTTATATAAAGAGAATCGTATAGTCATGTGCGAATAGAGCACGGAAATGAGTTTGTGTGCATACACGCCGTACATGTGTCTAACAATAGTTGAGGAAAGACGCCTAATTACTCCTACCTTCTTAAATTCTATAACTACAATTGTCATTTTACAGATTGAGATTCTATGTTTGATTTTATTTCTGTTAATAACACTTTTAACTATTTATAGCATTCTTAAATTTAGATTGAGACAGTACGTAAACGTAAACATTGGTTGCATGTATATTACAATATAGGAGGGAAAATGAAAAATCAAAAGTGAAAAATGAAAGGAAAATTTGACATTACTAAATTATTTTATTCCAAGTTTTCTATTTAGTAGCACAATAATAGTTTTTTGCATTAACATATATTATTATTTTTAATGTGATTACGTTTTATAGGTAAATGGTTTTCGGTTTGAATTTAAGTTTTAAACTTGAATCTGATAGTCAAACCGAAAAATTGTTTGTTTTTTAATGTTTTTTATCCAAAAGAATTTAAAAAATTTTGATTTTTTGAGTGTGAAAACTCAACAATGTTATTCTATCCACCCTTAGTTTTCACTTTTCAAGGTCGAATAACTAAGAACTATTTAACCATTGGTTGTTGATCCAAATCTAAATGAGTAGTGACACTCATCACCGGTAGTGATCATAACCATCATTAGGTAAGTATTAAATGATAAGTAGAATTCAATAAATCATATGTCTCCACATTTAGTTATACTTGTATTATTCAATGGGACAAATCAATGTTCACTTGTTGGAGTTGATCCATTTATTCATTTGTATCACTATGCCCAAACGGAAAATATGATTTTGTGTTTTTTTTTTTTAAGTATGGCTTTAATAAGGGAATGAATCTTGATTTAAGAAAGTGTGCTATTAACGAAGTGAGACATTGGTTAATGTGAAACTCAAATAATCAAATTTATATAACTTTATTTATTTTTTTAGTATCTTATTAGCTATACAGGAGACTAATGTTCAATTCGTTGTGAAAAGCTTGATTTTTGATTTTTTCTAATTACTTTAGTGGTATTGACAGCGTACACCGGAGCGTCATATGCTTCTCTCTAAATAATATTTTTTCTACGAACTGAAATAATAGTGCCCTTTAAAAACTTTTCAATTTCAAATCCATGTGGTATCCATCTACAGATGCTACTTTGGGCTAAAAAAATTTTAACAAAAGTTTCAGAATTTTTTTGAAAATTTTAAGTGAAACAATTATGAAGTTTTTCGTTCTTTGAGAAACTAGTTAAACCACCCATGCATTGTACGAGTAGAAAAACTTACTAAAAATATATTATTAGATAGTTAAACATGAGTCTATAATATTTACACCCCTATAAACAATATAAATACATAAGTATATATTAATTGAATCAATAAGCTCAATGGACTTAGTAATTATAAAGTTCAAGATCGTTTAAAAAACAACATACATTCTTACATATAATCGATCGTACATATATACAATAATTCAAAAACCTACATGTTGCCTGCCTCATTTTAAAAAATCCTAATAAGACTAACAAATTAAAAAAATATATAAAATGCATTAAAAAATCAAAATAACATTAAACTCACCAATACACACGGTAAAAATAGTGAATTAATGAAAAATAATGGATTAGAATTTGTTTTAGAGTTGAAAGTTTAGATTTGATATTTTAATTTATTAGGAAAAAAGATAAACAAACAAAACAAATAGGTAAAATGATTAAGGTTTAGTTGTTAAACTCAATGGTCACAGGTTCAAGTTTTCTCTGAGTTCTTTCACAAATATTTTTGTAAAAAAAAAAAAATAATAAGGAAGAGTTATTGCAAAATTTACGAAATAAAAAGAAGGAAAAATCGTAGTACAAAAAGTACCAAGACTTAAAGTGGATTAATTAATATGTAGATTAGCAACATAAAGGTCCGTTACGGATAGCAACGGTCAATGATCGTACAAATAGCAACTGATTAGCGCATGATTTATTTAAAAATTATAAAATGATATTCCATTACTAACACGTTAATATTCTATTACTAATATTAACAAATTAGTTATGTTACTAAAATTTTATTACTATTGGCGTCCTTTCTAGTAGTGATATTCCTATCCCTAGGGATATAATAGCATGAGCCACATTTGCTAGCAACTAAAAGATCATAAACTTTCTCGATGATAATGCCTCCCGGTGCAAATAATTCACATATTTTTAAACTTTGGATTCTTGTCATTGTTATTTTAACTAATTATTCATTTTATTTTCATTTCATAATTAGATTAGATTGAACGCTTACAATTTCTCTGATTGGATTCTTTCCATTATTATGTTAATTAATTGTTCATTTTATTCATTCACTAATTAGATTGGACTCTTGCTATTTCTTATTGATTCTATTCCCTACACAATTTTGATTCTTGCCAATTTTTTTCAACGTCATCCCAAATAAAATTAGAACCAATACCAATAAAATCCTTGTTACCAGCCCGTAATTGGAGTTGTTCAAATATCCCAAATAAGAGAGAGGTCAACACCAGCTTTTGTAAAGTTCTCCTCCATGAGACATAACCATTAATGTTTTGTTTTGTGTTAAAACGCTAAACTTGAAAAGGATGTAAATAAGGTATGGCTAAACCTATACATGCACTAAAATGGAAAATTTTCATCTTCACGGTATCAACATTCATGCAAATTCAAGGGAAAAATAAAACAAAAATGCACTTACTTTCACTAGTAGTATTGATATAAGCAGAGCATGGACGGGTTCTTCCTAAGAAATTTGGAAACAAAGGGCACAAAAAATTATTTGCCAAACATACCTTGAATCTTCTTCTTGGTGGAAACTAACATTAATCAAAGTAAGATGAACTTCTTGGAATGTGAATCAGAATTCAATATTTGTTGTAAAGCTCAATAGTTGACCCTACACATACAAAAATGAGTAAAAATCTGTCTATCCATCCTCACTATTTTCTTCCTTCTCCTTCTGGATACTGATCTCTCTTTCGCTTTCTCCATTTCGATCTTGCGGTAAAAATCAGCCGTATTAGAGTGGTATATAAGCTTTATGTTTTGGAGTCCCAAAAAAAAAAAAATTGGAGAGAGAGGTCGACGCACTATTATACCACTATATTGGGCTAGAAAATGGGTACTGGGCTTAACCTCAACATTGTTGGTTCCATAATGGTAGTTCAGTTGCGTGTAAAGATGCCCGTTTGAGTGTTGCCCGCCCTGAAGCTGCGAAAATGGCGAAGAAAGGAACCCCAGATAAATCAAGAAACCAGAAAAACTCAAAAGCAGAAAACAAAATCAAGCAGAAGAAGAAGAAAACCCGTAAGAATGATGACGCTGAAGAGGTCGAAGATGCGCTTGCGCCCTCTTCGAGCACTGAATTGCAAAACGAAGACGCAGAAGAAACTAGTGGGGAAGACAACGCTATGGTTGAAGAACCGAAAGGAAAACGGAAAGGGGATAAGAAGAAGAATGACAAGAAGGAGGTGAAAAATAAGGGGAAAAGGAAAATTGGAAAAGGGGAAGAAGAGCAGAAGAGTGAGAACGCCGCATTGTATAAGTTTCCGATGAATCGCATCAGTCGAATTATTAAGAGCGAGGATTCAGATCTTAAGATTTCTCAGGAGGCGGTTTTTCTTATAAACAGAGCTTCGGTATGCTTCTGAAATTATGTTTGATTTAAGATTTTAGGCAAGCTTTCATCTTTAACATGAAATTTACTCTGGGCTCGTTCATAACTTCTACAACTTTCTGAATTCATCTGCTGAGAAATGAAAATTTTATTACTAAAAACTCCATACTACTGTAACTTTTTTAGTGAGTGATTCAATTGACTTTTATACTGGTTTTTCCAAATCCAAATAAAATCCCTTAAACCCCAAACTTGGAACTTTCTATTCTTTCAATCATGATTGACAATAATCCTTTATACTGAAAGATAGAGTAACCAATCTGGAACTGTTTCAAGGTGATGTAAGAATCTATGGTTGGTTTTATTTAATAAGCATGATTTTTCCTTGAGTTCAATTTTGAGCCCCCAGCATTGCTTTTGTTTGTTGCAGGAGAAGTTTCTTCAACTTTTCTGCAACGAGGCTTATAGTTATGCTTTTAAGATGACAAGAACCATATTGGATACAACCATCTATGTAATGCTCTTTTATCAATCTTATTTCAGTTCATTTGAAAGCAGTGGTTGCCATTAACTAGTCTTTTATGCTTGTGAATCCTTGTTGCTTTAAGATGTTCTTACTATTATATTTTTAAATTTTGAGTTGTTTATGCCTATTCAAAGACACCTCGATAAGTGCCTCAAAACACCTTGAGGCTTACGCTTTGGCTCGTGAAGGCCTTATTATCCATTATTGCTTTCTTAAACAAAGGGAGTGAGTGTGATAACAAATTATCCTCTAAATTTAAGGCTTGTGTCATGACCATCTGTTATTTGCATCTAAATTACAGGCTTTCTGCCAATGCTCCTATATTGTGATCACCCATATGTTGCTGATGAGTTTGCTAAACTAGGTTCTCAATTATATTTTTGATGCAGTCCACATTATGTTAATGCCTTGATTTACTCTGTTGTGAAAATGGATGTCCTAATTTGCTTCAATGCTCCTATATTATAATCACCCATATGTTGCTGATGAGTTTGCTAAACTAGGTTTTCAATTATATTTAAATTTGATGCAGTCCAGATTATGTTAATGCCTTGATTTACTCTGTTGTGAAAATGGGTGTCCTAAAAGGGGTGAAAACTTGAGAGTCTATTTTGCATTTGTTTTTGTGTTAATGATGAAGTGCATATATTGGTCCTTTCAGCATCAGTTGTTTCCAAGCGAAGGAGATTCGACTTTCTCTCAGGTACTTCTCATTTTGTTCCTCAGATGAATTCATAAGAGCTTCTTAATGTTTAAGATTTATACCACTTCTCCAATATTTATTCTTGGCTTTTTATGCACGTAGACTTTGTTCCGGAAAAGTTAAAGGCTGAGGACGCGCTAAAACAAATGTCAGCGGTTGATGAATGATCTGGGTTATCTTTTATTAAAGAGCTAACTAGTTGTAGCAGAATTCTACGTTACGTTAACTGTAGTTATGTATTATCCAGGAAAACATAGCCTAGGCTTTTGAGTAGTTTCTATAGTGCTTGTATTCTGCTATGTTTCTTTTACAACATTGAAAGATCATTAGAGTTGCCTTGCATAGAGGACACGGGCAGTGTAAAGGATTTTTGTAGCCTGAAAGAAATTGGCTTGGATTCCCAAAATGTGTTTTTTGTGGCCATGAATGGAATTTAGACGGGAAGAAATTGCTTGCAGTCCCACTTTGTCCTTTACATTTGCTCTGTTCCTTGCTGTACTAACTCCATCTTCCATGGCCAAATCAAGAATCCACATGTGGATTTAAGGACCCGTTGTTTAATTTGAATCTTTAAGTACATATGTCGGTTGTTAATTGACGAGGAGTACCAAAAATTTTTCTCCTCTTAAAGCACTAATATTGCCGAAACTGTGTTCCTATTTCTTTTTAAATTTTTGGCTCTGTGAAGTATTGTTCTAAATGGATTCTGAGTAGCCGTAAAAGGGACTGTGAATTAGGATTTGGGGAAGTGAGGTTGGAACCCACCTTTTCTTTGTTGACAAGATTAGTTATATTTTGTGGGGGAAGACAGTTTTTCTAAGAAACCAATGTCACCACATAAAAAAGCAGAAAAACCACTGGTTGTTTCAAGAAACCACATGTAATTTCTTCCTCTTTTGGGCATTATTGGTTCATTAAAAAATTTCGGGAAGACTTGGTGACATGGAGATTAGGGTGGTTCTTTTGCGTTGATAGACAGCTGCTTTTTAAATCCTCGAAACAAATTCAGTTCTTTCTTTATAAAATATTCTGTAAGCATCCCACTGAACCAATATCTTGCAGCACAAATGTATGCTTCCATAACTGATTGACATATATGTGAATGTTCAACCTTGCAAAAAACAAGAATTAATGATAAGAAAAAATAAATCAGACACAGGAAATCTAGACAGAAATTTTGAAAAGGAAGCTCCATGTTTCTTCTTCTCCAGCCAGCAATGTAAACCGCAAATCCCTTGCAATGCTCTGCTAGAAAGAAGGGGTGGAAACACAGAAGAAAAACAACAAAAGACAATTCTCTCTCTCTCTCTCTCTCTCTCTCTCTCTCTCAAATCACCGATGAACTTACAAAAAATAATATTATAAAATGTACTAAAGAATTGAGTAATGAAGAAGATCAATCCCTCAAAAAATCCCAACAGTATTTTCCCTTTCAATCTGATTCTCAAAGCAAACATCCAAGACCAATAAAGGGAGGATGGCATGACCTTTTTCAATCACGGTCTTCCGGCCTGTGGATTTCATTCTGGTCTAAGTAGACATAACCTCCTTGGATTTATTAAATTATTATGTAGCACAAGATACCTAACGACATAAAAAAATAAAAATGGCTTCAAGTATCTGCCTGTTCATTAGAATTCCCAATCTGTGTTAATACAAAGATAAGATTTCTCTCCTGTTATAAAAATAAATAAAAAAAAGTGGATAAGGTTTCTCATATTTTCACCGATGGTCGATTGAACTATTTCTGCATATCTTTCCTCCATTAAGCAATAATATAAGCAATCCATTCAATATCGCAACTGGGTAAGTGTCAACTGAATTGTCTCACGATGTTCTAAACCCAACTCGCATATCACTTGAGTAAGCAAACAACTGAACCTTTGAGACCTTTTCTTCAACCCCAGGATGTGATGAGCAGACATCGAGATGCCTGCCAAACGGCTCTGTCATTTGACAGTATTAATGGGCAGTGGCGGAGCCACATGGGGGCCTGTAGGGTTCCTAGACTCCAGTGGCCTTTGACTTTTTTTTTTTTTTTGCATCTTTTAACTTTTCACTTGAATGTAGTAAATGTATTATGTAAAGTAGAGAACCAGAGAAGATATTGGAGATACAATAATTAGTTCAATTTTTTATACTTTTATTATTGGTCAAAACACAATATTTATCAACTAATTCATTTTCTTTTTGTTCTACATAAAATTTAATTTTCTAACTTAAATTGTATATCTTCAATCTTGCAATCTAAAAAATTAAAATGTGTCTGATCCGATTTATTCCCTCATACAAAGTTGCTATGGGTTTAACTTTAAATTATACTAGAATTCAAATTATAAAAACTTTGCGAAGTTAACTTTTTTTAAAGTTATTATATTTTATAAGGTTTGGTATATGATAACTATTTTATTACATGTAAAAAAGTATCATTGTTCTTTTGTTTTTAAAAGTCTTGTTTTGTTGGGGGTAATGAAATAATCGCATACCGCTAGTTAAATAGTTCCGGCTTTACCACTGGACTCTGCTAAAAATTTTTTCTGGCTCCACCACTGTTAACGGCAGCTTGGATTTTCTTCATAATTTCAAGGCTTTAGCAAGATTTAAATCCCATAGTTAAAAAAAAGGGCTCTAAGACTAAACAAAAATAAGTTTGTTAATTGATCACTCATCAAGAAAGTGTGAGGCTGAATTGCATAGGCCGCAAAAGCTAAAAGTTACTAAAAATAAACGCTACCACCCATTATATAATAAGCAAAGATAAAACGCGTAGAGTATCACACGTCGGAAACTGGATAAAACAATTATCAACATAAAAAGAATCAGGAAGGCATCCGCCACGACCTTAGTTGAGCAGGATATGTTTTATAGGCTCGTATTTATAGGCTTGTATCTCTGTATCTTTGTTTCTTAAGGAGACAAGAAAACCAAGGCTGGTGGATGAAACGTGCCCGCCTGGCTAGAGCGTGATTAAGAGCTCTTTGGCTCCGGCTTGGTGCCATTAGAGCAGTGGAGGATCGTTCTCGGTTTGAATATTTGGTTGGGATAGTTAGGTGGGTTTTTGACTGACTTACCCACAATTTTTTGCATCAATTTGAGAAGATTTTGGATTATATTAGGGGGAAACAGATTGGAATCCCTGAATTTTTTCTTTCCCCCTTTCTTTTTTCCTTATTGTGAGAATAGTGTTTTTTTCTCAGTAATTTCTTGCTTTATATATGTAATTGAATGGTTAAATTGATGTTGTAGCTGCACCCGAAGGCAATTTGTGGAGTGGTGGATGAAAAATAATATGCAGTGGTGAGTGGGTGAGGCAGGGACGGTTATGCGGTGAAGGCAGTGAGTGATTTGGGGTGTCTTGGGTGAGTTGTTCAGTTGTAGGCCCATAAAAGTCTAATAAGTCTAGAATTTTATATCCTACAATTATTGTAGGTCCATAAAAGTCTAGTAAGACTATGGTTACATCTATAATTATAAATAGACATCTTGTGTTTAGAGTTTTTAAGGGGGAACGATATGATCGTGGATATTTCTCAATTTCTCGATAGCACATTAAATTGCTCTAATAGTCAATTAAGATTTGCGATTCATGGCGTGTATTTTTCCTATCACAAATCCTTGCACTCTAAGCGTAGCAATTGAATATTTATTTAATTTTCTTTTTGGTAAATTTATATTATATTAATTTCTAACCATGGTATAACTTACCTTGTATCTTGCTAGAATACATTAAAAGTAATTGTTATTGTTTTGTCATATATCAGTTTGATTTAGAGTCCATGACAATCAATCTAAGAAATTGATATATTTGGTTCCGGTAAGAGTTATTTACGAATTGTGATTTGAATCAAATTAGGAACGGATTGATTTTTAATGTTGATGCGGGAGACCCACGTATTGAGGTTGAAAGAAACGACGATGTTGTCAAACATGGATGGTGCTACCGGATTGCGCACGACAGCCACCGGTGCACCACCTTATACAGCGCACCGTTCGCTGCTGCGTGCAGCATAGGCCTGCCTTAGATTCCGCTGCAACCTTGCTACGCACGGCGTGAGTGGCGCCGCTTGGTGCTGCTGCTGTCGTGAGAAGGAATGGGAGGCTGCTGTTTGCGGTAATGACAATCTACTGTGGCTGTTTGACAACCACGGCAGCGGTTCCGGTGAAAGGAAATAGATGCTGGGTGACGAAGTCGGATTAGCCCTGATGAAAAGGTCTATAAAGAGCTCCCGTTGTGATATCTTTTGACCTGCAAAAGGAGGCAGGGAGGTGTACCTCCGAAGCCCCTCAGGTGTGAGAGTAAGTAAGATTGGTCTAAAAAGGAATAATTATGGATTATAAAACTGAAAAATAAAAAATTGTCTTGGGCGATGTGCATGTGAACAGTAATATATTTATAGACAGAATATACCTGAGCCCCTTAATGGGCCTCGCGTAAAAGGTAAATGGACTAGGGCTCCCTTTGACCGGAATAACCATTGTCATCAACATAATTGGGTTGGGGAATTGTGGTCCTTGCATAGATCCCCGTGCATCAAAACAGCTTGACTATCTGTGAGGTGTTTCTAAGACGCATAAAAATATAGGGAAGGGGAAGCGCAGTAGTTAGTTTAAGTGTGGAGGTGTGCATTAACTGCGGCTATAATGAACGGTACGCACTCCCAAGAATGGCTTTTCGGTTACCTTTTACTATAAAGGAGGAAGAAATGGTTCTCTTTTGTCACTATCATATTAGGAAAGTGTCCTGAAATCTGAGAATCCTCTAAACTTTTTCCGCCTGACCCATTAGGTACGACCCCCTACCTTCTCTTTCTTTCTTTATTTACATTCTTATTTTCAAACAATGTCTGGGCAAAGGGTGGAGGTACACAACCTTAGAGAAATCAAGGATTTAGATGTCCCCTTAGACATAGAGCCGGTGGGTTTTTACCGTCAGCCATTTTCGCAATCGGCCGAATCTATCATAGGGTGGAATAGAGTGAAGAGCAGGGAAATGAGTGAGGAGATAGCTGAAAGTGAGGGTGACCGAGAGGGGGGTAGTGAGACAGAGGATGAGGGTAGCGATCTAAATCCCGAGTGCGACTTGGACCCCAACCTTCAGGTCCCAACTATGGGAAACAAGTGGAAAGAGCATGACATAGTAAAAACTATGAGGACCTACGACCTCCATTTATATGGGACACACCGGGTCCCGGGGCCAGGTGACGTCCTCTTCGAATGTGAAGAGGGCGAGATCACTGTTTTCAAAGCCGCCCTATCTGGTGGTCTTAGGTTTCCCTTGCATCCTTTCTTCCTCCATTTTCTTTGGCTAGTCGATACTTGCCTGACCCAGTTGGCCCCCAATGGGTGGAAGTTGTTAGTGTACTTCTTCATTCTTTGTAGGTCAATAGTGATGAACCCACTATTGACCTTCTTAGGACCCTTATAGAACTAAAATATGTTCTCAAGTGCAATAGTTTGGTGTACCTGGCTGGGAGAAGGGTCATCACTTTGCCTTGGATTCCTTCTTCATCCAGTGGGTGGAAAACCCAATTTTTCTATTACCGCCCTCTCGTTGGTAACCTATTTGGGTCGACATGGAGGCGACCCAAGGTGGCTGAGTACAATGACATAGGGACGATCAATGATGAGACCGCCGCTTGTGCAATAAGAGTAGTAGATGTAGGCTTGTTAGCAGAGGAAGTGAGCGACCTGATACATAACGACCTACTACTCATGGCCGGGGTATACAGTAAAGAGGGTATGTTAGATCACGACCTCTTGGCCCCTATTACCACCTTCACGAGATGCTATAGATTTGTAGGCATAATGGAGCTCAATTTATCTCTAATGGTGTTTTTTGTTTGACCTTTTCGGGAGCAATGTTTGCAGACAATAAAGCCCTGAAAGCCGCGATTGCCCCCAAGGCTAGGGAAGCAGAGGAAAATAGGGCTCGTCTTGGCATCAAATGCCGTGATAATCCTAAGAGGAGAAGGACAAAGACCGTCCCCTCTACCTCAAAGGTCACGCCTCTACACGGTCATACTTCCAATTTCCCTATGCCTCCCCAGATTGCCCGCCCTCCTCAGGCCTACTCTCCAAGGCCGACCTCCAAGGGAAGACAGGGCGGGCCTAGCCAATCTCGTGGCAAGTCAATTGCAGCCCTTGACCCTTCTCCCTCTCGCTCCTCAGACCGGGAAGAAGTAGCCAACGTACTCAAGCGAGCCTTAATTCCCGAGGTGATCGAAAGTACCGTGATGGGCTCGCCTTAGGGAATGGGCTCGACCACTTTCTCTCTTACGCCTACAAGGTATGCGTTCACTCTCTCCTTTATACCGTCCCTTTTTCCTCATTGACGCTGAGCTCTTTTTTTTTTTTAGGCTATAAGTATCGGGGTACAGGCTTGTAGAGCAAGGTCGCAAGAGAGCTAACTTGGGGGCAGAGATGCAACAAACTGTGCAATATCATTCTGCCAAGGCCATGAAGGTTGAAAAAGAGAAGGCTGCAATCGAAGCGGAGAAGAAGGGACTGGAGAAGTTAGAGCGGCTGAAAGCTTTATTGTAGGCGAAGGAGAGCGAGCTGCAAGAGGTCACGAAACAGAGGTCAAAGGATCGAGAGGGAGCTGTGGAGAGTTTCAAAGCTTCTAAAGAATTCAAAATGGCCAAAGGGAACTACACGCTGGAGATGTATGGTCACGGCATTAGATAGACACTCTTGAGCTTGACAGTTCTCCTGTGATGAACTTTTCCGATGGGACGAAAGGCTTCGACTTCAAGCAATTCGACCATCCAGATGTGGAGGATGACGAGGCAGAAGAGGGAGAAGATGAGGATATGGAGGCTTTGGACTGAATTTTCCATCAACCTCCGTTCATCAACTCCCCTTTTCTTTTTTTTTTTTATCCCCACGGGTCGGGGTTGTATTTTTGCAAAATACCCCTATAAGGACACATGCTTCTGATGAATGAAATGAAATATTCAAGTTGTTTAATCGACCTGTGGATCTGCATTTTTATTGTCATGCTAATTTTGCACGTTCCACTCTTCAGAGCCTCGAACAATTTTACCTTCATTCATTCTGATTTTTTTTTTCTCAAGGTCGTTCTGATTTTTAATTAGGCTACTTTTATTCGCTCTAATTGTCAAAGGATCATGGAGTTAGGCTACTTTTATTTTCTCTAACTTTTGCGGACTGAGGTCGTGCTCTGTACATCGCGCAGCTAGGCTACTTTTATTCACTCTAACTTTTGCGAATTGAGGTCGTGTTCCATACTTGTATTCGGAAACTCTTCAATTAAGCTACTTTTATTCACTCTAATTGTCAAAGGATCGCGCAGTTAGACTACTTTTATTCGCTCTAAATTTTACGAATTGAGGTCGTGTTCCGTACTTGTATTCGGGAACTCTTCAATTAGGCTACTTTTATTCGTTCTAATTGTCAAAGGATCGTGCATTTAGGCTACTTTTATTCGCTCTAACTTTCGCGAGTTGAGGTCATGTTCCGTACTTGTATTCGGGAACTCTTCAATTAAGCTACTTTTATTCGCTCTAATTGTCAAAGGATCACGCAATTAGGCTACTTTTATTCGCTCTAACTTTCGCGAATTGAGGTCGTGTTCCGTACTTGTATTCGGAAACTCTTCAATTAGGCTATTTTTATTTGCTCTAATTCTCAAAGGATCGTGCAGGTAGGATACTTTTATTCGCTCTAACTTTTGCGACTCAGGATCGATGATCACAGCATTCGTCAAATAATCTTTTTAAGCAGGCCTCATTAAAACCTTTATTGGTAAAACCCCCTTTGGGGGAAAACCCAATAAAAGGAAAAGAGTGCCCTACCGAGTACATAAAAAAAAATTTGAGAAAAAAATAAATGAAAAAAGAAATAATCCCATCTCCTTTTCGCATAGTGGTAGTACTGCTTTAGATTTTCTGCATTCCACGGCCTTGGCAAGGGTCGATGTTGCATATCCCTTAGACTGTATGTTCCATACCGTACTTTTCTCAGAATCTCAAAGGGTCCCTTCTAAGTGGGGTCTAGCTTGCCTTTGTGATGCCCCACGGCTTCGGCTTTCCTTAGTACCAGGTCGCCAACCCTAAACTCCCTGGGGTGCATGTTCTCATTGAAGTATTTCCTCAGCATTTGACGATAGTTTGCCATCTTCAACTCAGCGTGATCTCTTACTTCCTCCAAAAGGTCAAGTCTCTCTCTTGGCCCTATCACATCACCGTTTTTCTCTTGATTGTTGGGTATGGAAACTTCGATGCCCATCCGGGCTTCCATGCCAAAGGCCAACATGAAGGGCGTTTCACTAGAGGACGTTTTATGAGAGTTCGACAAGTCCACAGAATAGCTGGTAGATATTCGGGCCAGTCTCCCTTCGCGTTTTCCAATCTTTTTTGAAAGTCATTGAGAATAAGTTTATTTGCCAGCTCGGCAAGGTTGTTACTTTGCGGATGGGCCACTGATGTTAGGCGGTGCTCAATCCGCTACTTGCTGCAGAAATCCCAGAAGGACTGGCATTCAAACTATCGCCCATTATCTGTGATGAAAGTCTTTGGAAACTGAAATCTACACACAACTGACTTCCACAAAAATGCTCTATCTTCTGAGCTGTTATGGTGGCCAACGGCATTGCCTCTATCCATTTAGTGCAATACTCAACAGCTACAGCTACGAACTGCATTTGACCCTTACCCTTTGGGAATGGACCAAGAATATCGACTCCCCATTGCTCAAAAGGTACCTGGTTCTCAATGGGAGACAGACACGTAGGTGGTTGTATGATGTTGTTTCCAAACTTCTGGCATCTCTCACATCTTTGCACAAAAGTTACTGCATCCTTCTTCATACTTGGCCAGAAATATCAGCACCTTACAAGTTTTCTGCTAAAGCTCTATCGCCCTGATGACCGCTACAGGCTCATTCGTGTACTTCATCCATCGCATTATTTGCCTCTCGCGGAGTGAGGCATCTAAGATAAGGCAGGTCGAAACCTCTTTTGTACAATGATCCATCTATGAGAAGGTAAGACGCAGCTCTTCTCTTGGTCTTTCTACATTCCTCTCTATCTACAAGTAAGCTTCCATTTTCTAGGAACGTTTTGATAGGGTCGAGCCAAGTATGTTTTGTTTTCCCTGGTTGAACTTCTCCCACGTATTCTCTCTGTATGATAGAGGGTTCATGAACGGTTTTCAAGAATACTATTCTTTCTATCCCATTACTGTTCAAAGATACCAGTCGAGATAATGCGTCAGCTCTAGAATTCTGAAATCTGGGCACCTTTTTTATCTCGCAAGATCTGAATTTCCGACATAGGTCGATCTACCTCCATTCGATATAAATTCATGGTTTCTCCGTTCGACTCATAAGTCCCTTCGATTTTGTTCGACACCCAACTGGGAATCACTGTATACTATAATGTTTTCGACCCGGAGCTGCAATGCTGTCCGTAACCCTATGATCACGGCCTCATATTCTACTTGATTGTATGTTGCCTTGAACCCAAATCTGATCGCGCATTGTATCTTCATTGTGCCTGTATTTTTCTATAATATTATGCTTGCTCCTACACATGTTGAATTAGACGACCCATCTACAAAGAGGGTCTATATTTCGGCGTCATTTGGGCAGCTTTTTTTTTTTAGTTGGGCGATCTAGGGCTTAACTCCGCTATAAAATCTGCCAAGACTTGAGCCTTTATTGTAGGTCGGCTCTTGTACTCGATGTCATATTCACTGAGTTCCACTGCCCATTTCAATAACCAGCCTGCTATATCGGGCTTCTGCAATATTTATTTTAGAGGTTGGTTAGTCAATACATGGATTGTATGGGCCTGGAAGTAGGGTCTCAGTTTTCGTGAGGCAACCAATTCCACTAGACAATATCTCTGCTTAATTGTCATCAAAATTTTACTGGTGTAATAGACCGTCCTCTGATCACCTTTCTCTTCTCTAACTAATACTGCACTAACAGCATGTTCTGAGACCGCCAAATATAAATAGAGCTATTCATCCTGTAGAGGTCGTGATAATACTGGTAGCGTTCCCAGATATTTCTTCAACTCTTGAAAGGAGGCTTCACATTTGTCATCCCAGGAAAATGTAGCCCGTTCTTTGATAGTTTGGAAAAAGGGCAAGCATCTATCAGCAGCTGTCGACATATACTGACCTAGAGCTACGATTTGACCCGTCAGTCATTGCACTTCCTTCAAGTTTTTTGGTGACTCCATGTTTACAAGCGCTGTGATTTTGTCTGGGTTTGCTTCTATCCCCTTGTGTGTTATCATGAAACTGAGGAATTTGCCCGATGCCACTCCAAAAACGCACTTTGCCGGGTTCAGCCGAATGTTGTATTTCCTTAAGATATCAAATATTTTGTCTAGATCTCTGATGTGTCGATCCCTATCCATACTTTTAACCACCATGTCATCTACATATACTTTGATTGTGTTCCCGATCTCTCCGGCAAAGACCCTGTTGACCATTCTCTGATATGTCGCCCCCGCATTCTTCAATCCAAAGGGCATGACGTCATAATAGTAGATATCTTCGTTAGATACAAATGAGGTTTTCTCTCCATCCTCCTTGGCCATTTTTATTTGGTGGTATCCGGATAAAGCATCCAGGAAACTGTAGAGCCCATACCCCGAAGTGGAGACCACAAGGTGATCTAGTAGGGGTAGTGGGTAGCTATCTTTCGGGCACGTCTTGTTGAGATCTGTGAAGTCAATGCACATCCTCCATTTCTCATTAGGCTTGGGTACCAAGACAACATTTTCCAACCAATCGGGATACCGTACCTCTCTAATGAAACCAGCTTTAACTAACTTTTCAACCTCCTCCTGAATTATTTCCCGTCAGGATGGGGCGAATTGGCGTCTCATCTATTTTACTGGCTTACTACTTGGGAAAGACATTTAGTCTGTGCTATATCAGCTTACGATCTACTCCAGGCATATCTTTTCTATCCCATGCGAAAACATCCAAGTGTTGCCTGATGCACTCTATGAGCCTCATCTAGAGATCAGAAGGTAACTGTTTCCCCAATGAAAAACATCAACCTTTGTCAACATTGATCTTCACAAGTTCTTCAACAGCCGACATCCTAGCCTCTTTTTCCATGCCTAAGGTCATGACACCCGGCGGGTTTCTTATACTGTTAACATAACATTGTCTAGCAACCGTCTGATCTCCGCATACCTACACAACCCCTGTATGTGAGGAGAATTTTATCGTAAGATGGAAGGTGGACATGATGGCTTGTAGGCTATTAAGGAAGGGGCGTCCCAATATTGCATTATAGGCAAAAGGCGTGTTTACCACTTGAAACGTATCCATCTTGATAACAGGATTACCCTCAGTTCCCAAGGTTACCGGCAGCTCCATCATACCGGTAGGTTGCACAATCCCCCCTCCGAACCCCTGAAGGGTCGTTCGGACGAAAAGTAGACGATCCAGCGGAAGTCCCATTTGTTTAAACGCTTCAAGGGAAAGGACATTCACTGCACTCCTATTGTCAATGAGTATCCTTTTCACATTAAAGTTTTCCACTACTGCCATGATAACTATGGCATTATCATTGGGCTGAGCTACCTCTAACAAATCGGACGGGCCGAAAGTGATCTCTTGTCCATAGCCGCTCTTTGCACTGAAAGTATCGCCGACCCTGGATGTAAAGACTGAGCGTAACTTTTCCTTGATGCTTCGGTATCGCCTCCAGCTGCCATCCCTGCTGATATTACGTTTATGGTGCCAGCGGTACCTGCAATCGAGCCCCTTGCAGATGGCTTTTGCTCCATCCCTTCTACCTCATTTCTTCGTTCTTGTCTGTCGGTTTTTACAAACTTTTTTAGATGTCCTCTCCTGATTAGGTTTTCAATCTCCTCTTTTAGGTTTCGGCACTCTTCCATGGTGTGCCCTTGACTCTTATGGAATTCATAGTATTTATCTCTATTATTTCCGGTAATGTGGGCCTTTACTGGTTTCGGCCAACGAATATCATATTTATCCTTGACTTCTATTAATATTCGAGATCTAGAGGTATTGAGGGATGTAGAACTATCCCCTATCGTCTCATCATGTCTCCGTTGCCAAGATTGACTATCTTTTTCTGTTCTACTTCTTTCATGGTCAGCCTTCTCAACTTGTGGTTGGGCTCTTTTTGTCCGTAGGACGAGAGGCCACTGTTGGGCATAGGGTTTCTTCCATGTTGATGTATTTTTTCGCCCTTCTCAAAAGGTCGTTAATTCCTTGCGGCTAGTTCTTTGATAAAGATCTCTTGAATTCTGTACAATTTACTGCCTGCGTGAGCACAGATACGGCTGCTGTTATGTGCATTTCGAGCACTTGTAATCGTTCACCATTGAAACGACTCATAAATTGCCGTAATGATTCTCCATCATGCTGTTTCATCTGCATGAGTGTGGCGGCTATTTTCTTGATGGCAATGCTACTAGAGAAGAAAGTTAAAAACCGCTCTACCAAATCGTTAAACTGACCAATAGATCCTTCTGGCAACTTGGCATACCAGTCTCTGGCTGGCCCTGTCAATGTTTGGGGGAACACCTTGCATAATATAGGATCAGGAGCATTCTACATATCCATTATATCAACATATGTGTCCAGGTGATTATTAGGGTCGCCTGTGCCATTATACTCTCTCATTCGAGGACTCTTGAAGTTATCTGGAAGAGGAAAGAAGCGCACTACGGCCGTAAAAGCAGACTTTCTACTGAAGGAGGTCGCGGTGACTGCCCTTTGTCTGAGCCCTTCAGCTATCCATCTCTGTATGATCTGAGTGATGGCTTCCATAGACATCATCATGGTCTCACCGACCTCTGCTTGCTGTAAGTTATTCCCAGAGGGCCGTGTCACTGGGAGTGGATATCCCCCTAGGACAGACCTGCACCATCGTCCTATCCTCTCTCATGACCCGTTAAGGGACTCGATATAGACCTGGAAGTTGGGACGGACCTCTGAAGGAGCTGCTGCAGTTCATCGACCTATCGCTGCAAATGTTCTACAGTGCGCCCAAGAGGGGGTTGAGGTTTATTTGGGCGGTATTTGTTCGGCTTCCAGTGGAGGGTCGATTGTATTTGAAGGTCCAAACATGATCGGTGGTAAGATCGGAAGAGCACACGTCTTCACTTTCCAAACGTAATCTGCTATTGCGGATGGTAACCATACAAGCACGAGGGTTCCCACAGACGGCGCCAAATGACGAAGTCGGATTTGCCCTAATGAAAAGGTCTAGCAAGAGCTCCCGTTGTGATACCTTTTGACCTGCAAAATGAGGCAGAGAGGTGTACCTCTAAAGCCCCTCTGGTGTGAGAGTAAGGGAGGTCTAAAAAGGAATAATTATGGATTGTAAAATTGAAAAATAAAAAATTGTCTTGGGCAATGTGCACATGAATGGTAAATATTTATAGACAGAATATATCTGGGCCCTTTAATGGGCCTCGCGTAAAAGGTAAATGGACTAGGGCTCCCTTTCACCGGAATAACCATTGTCATCAACATAATTGGGCCCATGGAGGCCTAATGGAGAATTGTGGTCCTTGCACTGTGTATTGTTTACGTTTGTATATTTTCAATTTCGATTGTTGGAATTAGGGATCAAATAAGAGCAATGTTAGTAATTAATTTTTTTAAAACAATTTAACTAATATAATAATACAACAAGACTATTTAATCTAATTTGATTTATAAATAATTGTCATAACATATTGTTAAAATCTCATCTAATTCATCATTACTAATGATTTGGTGACACAAAATGTTCTATGATAAGTGTGTATTTACACACTTATTTAAGCGCTTAAATGAACAAATTATCAATTACTTGAGCGAATTTCTACTCACAATTCTTTGAATTTCGTCTTCATAGGTCAAAATCACCAATTGGTAGGAAAGAAAGCAAAAGAAGAGCAAAAAGACTAATTCTACAAAAGAATTTGAAGTATGAGGGCTAAATGTCACCGTTGGAGAACTTGAAAGAGATCA